>JAOEHK010070596.1:0-17898 GCA_025447835.1 Labidoglobus nevermanni | reverse complement strand
TTCATTTTTCAGTGTGTTCTTTTCGCCGTGTTCTTTTCTCTGTGTTCTTTTCTCTTGTGTTCATCTCTCCTGTCACCGGTCGGGTTCTATCTCTATCTCTATCTATCAGTGTGAGGAGATATAGCAGTGGGCAAATCGGAGTGTGAGGAGAATTTAATGTGAGGTAATGCCGCTGTGCGCGACTATCTTGTGAGCGGTTATCTGGTGGGGAGATAGGAGTGCAAAGTTTTCGTGTGCGGACTATTCTTGTGAGGAGCAGTCAGGGAAGTATTTCTTCTATATTTGTCTTATGGTAGAAGAAGGGATACTTTCACCACGTATGACAAATCTTTGCTTATTGCTTTTAGCAACTTTCACCATTTTGGTTTTATCTCTATTTATTTTCAAGCCTATTTACCATCCTTCCTCTATAAAGCTCCGTACTATTTCTTTTTTGTTCTCTTTTGTCTTTAGCTCTCGCAGCCAGGTCATCGCCGTAGTCTACTATATGCTACTTCTTGTAGAACATATCTTTCTCTCTATTTAGCCTCTCATGTCCTCAAAGAAGTGCATGAGCTTTTCCCAGGGTAATTTAGCCATCTCGGCGTGGATCAGTACCTCCTTACCCAAAGCTGCCTTCCGCGGCAACCTTAGTACGATCACTCGCCCACTATATGCTGAGGCGTTTCTTCCTCTTCTAAGCAGTACCTGCATAGTGGATCTTGTGGAAGAGCCACTCTAGCTGGGTGCTTGTTGAGCCCGCATCTGTGTACCAGATGTCGCCCCGCAGTTTCACGGTTCCAGAGTTCCACTCCTCCCTGGAGGAGATGAGCATGGAGTACATTGATGTATCCCGGGTATTGTTGAGCTGCCTGCCTGGCCTCCCCTATAATGTAAATATTTAGGGGCTCAAGACATATTATAGTTTACTAATATACTTTAACTTAATATTTTTTTAAATTTGCATGGAGGCGCCAGTTTGGAGTGCTTAATTGAATCTGTGGAGTAGTAACTAATAAGCTACAGACGACGAGATTTAAAATGTAATCACCTTGTCAAAATTGCTGCGACTGTAATCATTATATAGCGACGTGGATGATGATGATATTTGCAGTGAATGTTGCATGCTTGAATGATTCTCTGGAAGCCATCTCCGCTTGTGCCTCCGACGTTCGATGAAAATAGAAAGCAAATGGATTCGGTGCCGACGACACCGCATCTTGATGGTGGTCGGCATTAAGTTCTGCATTAATTCAGCGCGAGTTTAATCAAAAATGCAGAGCTTGCCTTTTTCCCTTATCGACACGAATTGTCTTCGCTTTTATTGCATTGTGACGGCTTTCATGCCAATGATTGCGCTTGGCTCCTGCCACCTAATAATCATAAAAGCGTAATGAAAACATTAAGAATAGCGTCCTTCCTCTTGATCGTCGCGCCGTCCCTCAACATCGCGCTTTCCATCCACCCTCATTCGACTTGGGTTATCAGATAATACGTTTATAATTCATAATCTAACGCCATAAATTATATGAGCAGGGTGTGCAGAACTTTGAATGCACATCGCTTGGTGCTGAATTTACATTTATCATCCTTGAATCCTTTATGCTCAAAATTTGAAAAAATTACAATTATTAATAGACGTCGTAAAAGTTCTAATGAAAACGTAATAAAGTCGAGGGTAGTAAAAATACTTTATTGCATTATATAACACATTTTGCATTTCTGACTAATTTACCAATTGCATGTTCTCCAGCAGTAAACAAGAGTGCATATTAAATGAATTGCATTCAATTGGAGAAAAATTCCCACACCTTATAACGTTCGTTGGTTTCACACTCTACTAAGTAACGAAAGAAATTTTCATTTTTGTTCAACTATCTAATTCTGTGCCATCTCCTGGAGTCGGTCTCCCAGAAATTGATTTTAGATCTTGCGGATTTACAACTTTTAAAAGAAATCACTTCATGACAGGTTGTAAAAAGCTTATTAATTAACAACTTGAGGATGAATGACTCTTCGAATTGGATGATGAATAAAACTGAAAATATACAGAAAAAACACGGTTTTCCCAGACTTTTTTAAGACTTGCTGTAAATGAAGTTAATGCTGAGAACTATAACAATCAAGCGGTTATGTATATATGATAGTTGAAGATTTCTTTTCTTGAGATTCATCATCAATGGATTGAATTCTAATTTTTTAAAGAAATTTTCAATGCTACATCTTATTATAAAGTGTAAAAGTCTGATTAAATCGGCGAAATTAGAGAAAAATGCTTATTTTCTGAACCGTTACCTAAGCAGAAAATTAATTCTTAATTGGTATCTTGATAGAAATTACTATTAATTTATTTTATTAGCAATATACTTATCTTACTCATACCCAAACTTTTAGGAACGTTATCCCCGCGAATAAGGATCAGAATTTATTATTCCGTCAACTACAAAAGTTTGAGAAACATTGCGTTTTGCAATAGTTTTGAAGGGCAGGTTTGAAATGTTATATTTGGTATACTGGTATCTGTCCATTCCAAGCTATATTTTAATCGATATATGTCAGAATCACGATTCACTTGTCCATCACATCCCTCAGTAATTTGTAGGAAGAATGTACTGCTATCGTCCTCAAAAATCGATAAAGTTAACACCCCTTATATAGCGTAATTAATTCGTAGCTTGTTTGGAGAGAATAGCAATTAATATAGCAAAAAGCAGAAACCTAAAATTTAACAGAGGTATAAACGAATGTAGACTAGAAATCATTCAAAATATTCCTTTCAGTTTTTTGCAGATCCAATTTGGTAAAGTGTAGATATCAAGTTGATTGAAGTAATTAACAGATGTCAATCAATTGTTGACATTCTTTAATTGGTTTCAATCAGTTTCAGGCTGTATAATAACTGGAGCGTGATTTGACTTGAACATAAACAAGCCTCTTCAAATTTGAATGGTTGAATACTGGAATATGCTTACATTGCACTCGGCCAGAGTGTCCTTCAGTGCCAATTTATTCACTAAATATATTTGAAATTTTTGCGGAAAACAAATGATACTGATTATGATTCCCTGTTGTTATTCCAATTATTCTTGGCCTACACCTTGCACTATTTTTAGAATTAAAACGTAATGTAATTCCAACTATTCACATCCTGCATGGGGAATAATAGAAATATATCCCACCATGATTGCAAAGTTTTTGTTTGCTGCGGAACTGCATTCGAGCGTAAAGATAGTTAAAAAGCTGTTAAACTTTGAACAATAAATGTTCTTGAAACATAATAACCAGATAATATAATAGTCAACCGAGGCATGCACCAAGAATAGGAAATTGTCTGCTTGAACAGCATTGGTGTGGCTCAGCGAGCAATACTGATCGAAACAAGGCGAAACTTCACACTTTCTTGCTACTTGCACAATGTGTCTTGTTTCGGCTAATACTGCACTGTTTCCGTGGTTTAATGATATTTCAATAGTGTACACAAAGGATATGCCGATAGGGCAACTTTGGGGAACATGTATTTTATGTAAAGCAACAAATCAGCCATTGAATTCACCGAAAATGCGACAACTAAAACAAGCAATTTATTCTTATATTTTATTTATTTATTTATTCATGTTCTTGCTTTCGCAAGGGCTATCGGCCTTTCCTGGCCCTTCCGCCAGTATTATATTTATTATTGAAAATTCATTAAATGACGTAGTTATCCAATCAACACAAGGAAATTATTGATAATAAGCAAACGAATTTGCAGTTGGTGAGTTTAAAATATTTATAGTTGCTATTGCTGTGTTTTTCTTTCAGTGTTTAGTGTTTAATGGCGACTCGTTTTATGGAAATGCAGCGTATCCCTAACTGTAGTTATCATATTTTAATGAATTTAGGTTCTGCACACCAGCACCAGATCTGAGACAATTGCATTATTCAAATATTGGGCGATTAGCATGCGCAAATATTGCTCGACTAACAATTGGAATATTTACAAATTTCATAGCATGTTTATTACGACACGTGAGCTTGCGAATGCCCGGCATTCTAGAACAGCTTGGAAAACCCTGCTTACGGGTAGCCTCGTAGCAGGGTTATGTCGGACTCCTCCGGGGACCGACTAAAAACCAAGTTCCAGCACTAAACCCTGAGGTTATATATACTGTTAGGTAGAAGAAAAGGCGCTTGCTAAACGAAGCCACTTGGGCTAATCCGCTGAAAGAAATTTTAGTGAGGGGGCAGTATCAGTTTGCAAGGCTTGGCAAAGTGGTCAACCAGAAGGATGGTGAACCTTGAAATTTCAGAGATTGTTGGATTGTCATGCTCCACGAAAGAGGCATGTTGGTTATCGGCGAGCTGCGCGAAAATGTCCTGGGGCGGGGGAATTGCGAACTCGCGACGGATGCAACAACTGCAACAACATTTGCCATTTCAGATGTGGTACTCTACTCTCTCTATTGGTCGCTCCATGGTCAACGGTAACACTGTACCAGGTATTGAACCCAAGTCGCTAGGCACGTGGGCCATCTAAGTTACCGCTTGTCTACCAAGAGGTTGACTGTCATGATTAATGGAACAATTGATTTGTTGAAAATAAATTAGTATTAATTGCCAACATACATAAATATAAATATAAATTGAAATTAATGAAATGTGATCGAGCAAATGCAGCAATATGCGGTTGAAGCAAACTTGAAGTGCAATTTCAATATTTAAATAAGAATTGATAGCGTTCCATCCTAAAGTTTCAGCTGTGTTCGTTTCGTTTTAACAAAATTAAGCCACGCGATGTCAGTCACTTGTCGCATCGTAATTCCTGCATCGTCGAATCAATCCAGAATGGAAATGCTACGACTAGGACTTCCCTCGCGCACAGCCGCGCCCGACCAAGATTAATTACTATGGGTATTATAAAACAAGCAAGTTTCAAGGAGCTAACGAAATAAGTAAATAAGTGAAATGTAGGTGGCAGACGGTCCTACGGCGACAGCATCATAACGATCAACTAAGTAACTTTTCCACAACTTTACGCAGAGCAAGTCTTAAAAATTCGGCGACATTCTGGGCGCAGAAATTTGCATTCCACTGCTGGTGATTGTTTAAATATCAATTTTTCTGGCAATTGCACCTTGACTGAATATGTTAATGTGATTCTCATTTTCAACACATTGAACTTAACGCCGGAAACTTGACTGCCGCTTTCACATGCATTCCTGTACTTATTGTCCTTAAGCAACCTTATTTTGTTCTCGTATGCATTTCGTATACTTCGTGGATACTTTTATTACTACTAAACCGATACTAGAAATCTCTAACGCACTCTGGTGTCCACACCTGTACGAAATGTATGCATTTTGATAGCATTCCAAGCATGACATTTCACGGTTTTCCTCTTCACCGCGTAACTTCATAGTCTAGCTCTAGGTTTTATTTATCCCTATTATTTTTATAGTTTCGTTCTTCTTCGTGCATACATGGCTGGTATTTTTCATAATTCGTACAATATGGCACAATTTTCATAACTTCCTCAATTTACAATTTAGCAGAACAATCAACTATAAAAACGACAATCTCTATGCAGTATAATAATAATCTCTTTAAATTTCCATCATAATTTTTAGAACATACTCTTCAAGCCATAGAAATTATTTCAATGTTGGAGTATTCACATAACGAATCTATGACGTCCGAATGAAGAGACTGATACTCCAAATGTTAACGATTACAAATCGTGTTAAATGTGCATCGAAAAGTTGACTTGGACTTTAACATTTGGAGTATCAGTCTCTTCATTCGTACGTCATAGATTCGTTATTTACATAACTATTTACATTTACATAATGGAACTATTTACATTTTCATTGGAATGTACACTATATGTGTGCACTATATTTCCTTCGACGTAATGCCATGTTTCTGTGGTCATTTTCATCTGGAACATGTTGGTGGATAGTGGCATTTTGATGAATCTGGCCCGGCAATTTGAATTAAAGGAAAAGTGAGAAAGATGAAGTAATTTCACGTGGGGATATGGGCCTGAGTACAATAATTAGAATAAGGCATTAAAGTAAAGGGAGGTCGAGGGCGGTGTGCGCCGCAGCAAATACTATAATTAGGAGCAAATCGCGTGCATGTAATGAAACGAACCAATATTAATGCTCCTGAAACGCTGCGCAGCAAACTCAAGGTTGGCGTGGTAGATTAAATTCCTTCTGCGTGCTTACTGCGTTACTTTTCCTATAGATTCTGCTTTGCACATTCATTAATGGTAACCTAAGGTAATTGTATATTTATTCGCCGACCTCCCAACCATTTCAACCTTGTGATATAAGTAGAAACTTCCAAAAAACATTTTGATTTAAGTTATTGTATACTAGTGGAGTACCCAACGTTGTTGGGATTTACTACTACCCATCCGTCTGTTCTGCCTGTCCACCTGTTAGCAATCGGTTAATACTTCAGCGTCGTGTCCGCTATCACAGCTAACTTTATATGGTATGGATAATTCATTCCTGTTTTCATTCTTTGGTACACAAATGCTACTTGGCAACGGACAGAGACGCATGCGCAGAAGACCGACGTCGATTGCGATTGAGGCGCCGTTTGTCGTGACAGTGTTGGGGTTTCCGCTATAACCTTCGAACCATGAGGTTTTTCAAACAATTTTCAAACAATTGTGTTATTTATTCCACGTTTTCTCAGGAGTACTGGAATATTTCATTTCGATCGAATTATTTGTATTTTAAGAGGAGATTCCATACACACACAGGGGGGAAAACTCACATTCATCTATATCATGGTTTCCCAAACTGTGGGGCGCGCCCCCCAGGGGGGGCGTGAGCGATATTCAAGGGGGGCGTGAGTACTTTCAAATTTCATCTACGTACCTCTGCAAAAGAAGCTTTTCCAGTTTGGTTCTAGTCAAATCATAGCAAAAGAACAGAATGAATGTGGTAAATGATATGCGTTGTGCTCTGGCATCATTCCAGCCCAATTTCTAAGCTAATTGCAGCAATGCAGCAGCATAAATAATTAATGTAAAAGTAATTATTTTATCTTGTGAAAATCCTTTATTATTCTGGGGCTACTTGGCTAGGTAGGCTATAAGAATAGTGTTTTCAGTATTAAGTTTCAAATGCAGAAAAACGATTTTCATATTTCATCCCTTAGTGATTATATTTGTAATAACATATATATCATAATCCTTTTCTAGTATATTACTATTCAGTATATTATTTTGTTGCTTGTGCTGTGAATTAAAATATTTATTGCCCTAGGGGGGGCGTGAGAGTTTTGAAACACGACAAAGGGGGGCGCAGAGCTCAATAGTTTGGGAACCCATGATCTATATCTATATATATAAGAATGAATATTTGTCTGCCGTGTGTCCGTGTGTCCGTCTGGCTGTGTGTACATATGGAATCTCGCCCTAAAATACACATAATTAGATCGAAGTAAAATATTGGGCATGTTCCGTGTACTCCTGGGACAATGTAGAAGGAAAGGCAATTGGAAGAACCTCATGGTTCGAAAGTTATAGCGAAAAAACCAACACTTCACGACAAACGGCACGGCAATCCCGCCTGAATGCAGTCTACTGCGCATGCGTCGCCGTCCGTTGTCAAGCAACGATTATTTACCGAACGAATTCGCACGGGAATGAATGTTCTATGCAGCATCAAGTAGGCTGAGACAGCGGGGCACGACACTGCAAACCGATTAATAACAGGTGCAGAATTATGAAAACCTCTACGTAGCTTTCCGGATCGGGAATGGTCTCAGAAATAAGTAAGAATTCAAGCATAACCTCTTTTCGGCTAATGTCAAGCAATGAGTTAATAAAATTCCCATTAATTAATAGCCTTGGCCACATTCTCAAGCCGTCCGAATGTGGTCACTGACGATCTAACTGGACGCATGCAAGCGAAGATTCATGAGGACCATGGGCTGACGATGAACGAGCTCGCCATACAGTTTCCGGAGGTGTCGCGGACGACTTTGTTTAAGATCGTTACCAATAAGCCCAAGACCTCACGAAATCGCCAGGAACATTGTGTGCATGTGCGATTCAACCGCGAAGGCGAAGCATTCCTCAGCCAAATCGCGGTGGGCGCGGAAACGTGGATTAGTTACATTGGCCAGCAGGACGGCGACCACACGGCGACGGCTCGGACTCGAAAAAATCGAGGAAATCGTCGCCAATCGATTGGTAACAGGTGGACGGGTAGAACAGATGCATGGGTAAAGGTGCAAATAGCAGTAAAACGCAAACAACGCTGGGTACTCCACTAGTTTTTATATAAAAAGACTACAGGACCTAGCATTGTCTGGGTTTTACTTTAATACGTTTCATTCTACATAGGGGACAAGGATTCACTCATCGTACTAAGTATTTCATGTTTAAAATTGAACGCATACACTGAATCTGGCGCACACTGAGCCTACATGATTTGTAATTGAAAATGAAAGCTGTTTCGTTATAGCTTTGCTATCATAAAGTTTTTCCAATTTTCCTTGTATTCCATTCTGCCCATTTGCTTTTATTTCCGGCCGCTTGAATCATTTATTGTAATAATTTCATAACTAATGATAAACATGAAGAAAAGCTTCAGAATTGAGCAGAAGATCCGAGGTGAGAATTAGAAAATTATATACATTGCATTAATAATAGTATTTCATTACGCAAGTTTTAATAATCTTTAAAATAAATTCCTAAAGAAACTAATTTTTTGTCACTACCAACTGAGATTCCCACAAATGCTCCAATTCTCCAAATTAAATGCAGATGGTTACATATATTCCCAATCCTTAGCATAAACTGAAGATTTTATTTAGTGGGCCAACTTTTACTTTGCATAAGCACTCCAGATTTACATTTTGATAGTAGTTTTATCTAGAATTCACATTTCCCTATACCAAGTGTAACGAGAAGTTCTGTGTCTTGAAATTATTCTTAAAGAAACACCAATTATATTTAGAGTATTCGATTCCTTGCGAAATATTGAAACGAACCCTTGGTAATTATTTCAATAATGGTACGCATTGAGTCGGCTTTATACAAATAACTGAAGGATACCTATCGTATGCCTGGTGAAGAGATACTCCACAATGGAAGCGGAGACGACGAAAAGGGCATGAATCCTGCAGCGTCATCGAAAAATAAGTAGCGAATTTAATAAGAACGATAATTTATTTTGCGAGTCCTCGGTCGCTGTGGTTTTATTGAATCTGAACGCGCTCTTGATGGCGAGGGAGTACGAGACCTTTTTATTTTAATCATATGTCCCCGCCCCCAGCATGCTGTCCTTCTCCTCGTCATGTTTGTTTTCCCGAGATGCGGATTTTGGAATTTAATTAAAATGCCACGCCGATTTATTCCTCTTCCGCAGTTTGCTTTATTCTGCTATTTACGATTTTTTCGCACATATCCTTACTGTTTGATGGTACAACTATTAAAGGGTATTAATTCAAGGAGCATTAGAAATGAAACCTATTAGAAGAAGTACTGGTCTATGAAATACTAGAAAGCAGAAGACGCTAGTATAGGTTTGAACGGAACCTGGACTATAATAGCATAGTCTTACAATCAGGAAAAGTGTTAAGTGAAACTTTGAGCTTTTTAGTTCTTTTTGTTATACAGTTGTTTCGTTTGTGGAATCCATTAATAGGATCATTGATCAAGCGATTATTTCTACAGTGTGGTGACAAAGTATGAGCTTAGCCACAGCTAAAATGGCTAATAGCGTCAGTCGGGAATGAAAGGAGGATCACGGAGCGAGTAATTAAGGCTTCCCGGTCGAGGAAATCCGGAAGGATGTGATTAATGCTACGCATAGAGTACAGAAGATGTAATTTCAGATTCTCCAAAACAAGATTCAATCAAATGATCAGTTGCTGGAATTGCTTTCTCATGCCAATTTGTATTATTCTTTAGTTCCTTATTGCACTTTGTAAACTTTGTAATTATAATAGCATTGTTCATAGTTACTGTAAATACCCTATATTTGTAGTTCCCAATCAGAACTTATTCAACATATCTGTTTCTGGACCCATTGTAAGATATGAAAAGGATAATCTTATATTGGCTGAATGGGTTTAAAGTTGATAGTATTGCTAGATTTCCAAGTGTATAGGGAATATCAGCAAGTTATTTGTTCCTTCGTATTTGCATGCACTCATATGTTGTGCACTGCCCTTTCGCCACCTCCGACGGCCTTCTGCGTGCTGTTCTACACCCGGTTGATTGAGTCTGGTTACAACTTCTGCCGCAAAACGCCAGTTCTAGAACTGTATCTCGAATGACAACAAATTATAGCTGGCTTGGTGGTTTGTCCCAATACAATAGTTTACAAACTATTTTAGTTCCGATGCACATACATGGCATAACAATGCCGACGTTTACAAAACGGTGATCGTAAATTAAAATTTCACCTTCAAGTAAATATCTATTGTATATGCGGAATAAACTACCCCGAATTACTGTGGGGTTGTGGAAGAATTGTCATAGACGCTTACGAAGGTTGAACAGGTGCAGTTGGCTGTATGGGAGAGAAAAATGCTCAGTGGAATCTGCGGGGGCAAGTGGACGAAAGGGAAATGGCAAAGAAGATGTAACGCAGAACTAAGGATACTATATAAGGAGGCGGATATTGTAGGAGTAGTTAAAGCGCAAAGAATAAGATCGTTAGAATACATGGAAAGAAAGGAGCATGGAAGAACAGCACAAGCTGTGCAGAGGTACAGGTTAGTGGGAAGAAAAAGGAGAAGATGACCAAGACTGAGATGGAATATGGAAGTGGAAGAGGAGCTAGAAGAATGGAAGTAACAAACTGGCAAATAAAAGCACGAGACAGGAAACAATGGGCAGAAATAACAAAACAATCCATGGGCCATCTAGGCCTGGAAAGTTAATAAAAAGTTTAAAAAGAAAATAAATGCGTAGACAATTCTGTCATACCTCTAATCATGCTTCCTTGAAAACTACATTGGAATATCGCTTGCGTTAGGTAGGCGAATTATGTTATATGGGAAATTTCATAGATATTGCTAGATATTGGGATTTTGATTATATTATTCAATTGGGTCTTCCGATGATACTCATCGAACTTAATGTTAATGAAATATTATTTTTATGTAATTTTCATTCATTATTCTATAACTTGCGAGTAAGTTTGAAATGCAGACGGAAATGCAAGCGAATTACGTACTGGAAAAGTTGCCATATCAAGTATAATTAATTAAAAAATAATGGACAAACTGCGATGATTTTGGAGTACGTAGAGATGATGGGTTGAATGATAAGATAATGTCGATCTCCAATTTTATTCAAATGCTGTTATGTACCAACCGGTTTCGGCCACAACGGGCCATCATCAGGGTGTATAAACCAAGAAAATTGTATTTTAAATTGGCACCATTGCTTAGTTTTGGCAATCAAATTTGATTGCCCATCATATAATTAATTAAATGGTGAAATTATAATGTGGATAATACGTCCATGCTCTTACCAATCTTGCATTGCAAGTGAACTACAATTGGAACACTGGGGTGAGCAGAACAAAACATAGTACGAATGTTAAAAACGAAAATATTTTTTCAAAGTTTCCTATCGAACAGGAAATCAGGGAATGGAAATGATAACCGCGAACAGAGGAATGTAGAAAAATTCAGATAACCAAACAATGACCCGTCTAGGCCTGTGATATATTAATTTTACTTGGATGTCAAGGAACAAACAATTCTTTTAGCAAGCGATAATATGACCTATTAAATAAATATTTCTCCATCCATATATACAAAAGTGAACGTTTTTCTACCCGTCTACTGGGATAAGAAACTTTGAAAAACGTTTTTTCAAAAAAGTAAATACAGAGTTCCATTCTAATTTTGATTGAATTTACATCTATTCCATCATTGCTTTATACTTATTTGATGCTTTAATCGTTAAAATAACTTCTCTCATTATATAGGGCAGTCATTCCCAAAGTGGGCGCTACCGCCCCTTGGTTGGCGCTGCAGCGATTTAGGGGGCGGGGATGACTATCTAAGTCAGCATGGCCATGGGTTTCCCCGTGCTCATCCGATGACTTTGCATGCCATTCTCCACTCGGGATAGGTCGGGGTGTCCATGAATAAAACCTCTGCAAATGGCGCAACGGACAAGCACGGGGAATTCCAGAGTCCGGCAGTGGACCCACGGGTGTTCCCCGTACTTGTCTCGGCCGGGTGAGGGGGCTAAGTATTATTTTTCCTGAAAAGGGGACGGTATACCAAAAAAGTTTCGGAACCACTGATAGGGTATATAGGGTATATACTCCTTAATGTAATAGTTTATAATAGTCGAATATGGTATCAATATGATGACTTAAATTGGGTAAAATATTAACTAGAAATGATACCTAAACATAAATATCAAGTGAATTTGTACATCGTTCATAAACCCATATTTACGTTAAATGTGGCCAATAGGATCAGCCAGCTATTATTAATTTTGTAGAATAGATATTGTAGTATGAACATTCAAAACTTTATTCTTCACAACAGTAGTGCACAAGTATCAGGTTTTTCAAATGATCAACCATCCTCGAAATATTAAATGCACAAAATTTAATAGTTGCATTAACCGTAACTATTATTGTTATTGTTAAGTGAGACGTGCACTTTGCTGTTGCCAACTTGATGATATCGCAGCGGGACGCAATCGAATAAAAGGTCGCGAACTGAAGCTAACAAGGATAAGTAAATAGGGACTGCATATCTCAGCTAGGTAGCAAGTGAAGGCAACAGGAGTTGTCTTTCGTACGCGTATATCTCGTTAGCGGCCACATTACATCGCTGCCGCTAAGAAAATCGTTCAACTTTCAAGTTTCTCAAGTTACTCCGCCTCGTCGCCTAGCGATGTAAAGATGCATCTCCCTAACTAGATGCACGGTGAAGATAATGAGATCAGTTTGCATCATTCACAAACAATAATTACTGAACCTACTATAAAGCAGATCTTGTGACGTCGTCGACCACAAAGTATTGCATAGTTTTGTCTTCCAATTGCGAAAATCGATGCGTCCTTTGAGCAACAACCACTCAATGCTAATTCTACATTGTCTGCACTGTTATTTATGCATTCATTGCCTTATCCCATTAATGTAGATAACTCATAACACTTTCTAGTACGTGCGAAATTAGGACATTTATTGCGAAACTTCACGTCTTTGTGTGTCGTTGGCTAAGCGTAGCGGACATTAAATATGTATTGAGCTGAGAAGCAAACGAATTTGCAGAAGTCGAGTTTAAAAGGCTTTGTAGTTGCTTTGCAACGCGTTTCGACAACACAGTGTCTTCATCAGGCAGATGACAACTATTAGTTAGCCTTTTAAACTCGACTTCTGCAAATTCGTTTGCTTCTCAGAATGGAGTGTAAACTATTAAATGCCACTTCTATCAATTATTGTATTGAGCTGTGTAATGGAGGATAAAGACGGGGATTTTTTTTCTAAATAAAGGTATGACGTAAAGCCCGTGAAATCCGTTCGAATTCGCTTGGTAACCCATGGGCAAAGCCACAACACGCAAACACGGGGAATATCCGAGGTCCCCTTTAACTAATTGGCCGTCCCTAATCAAATACGCTTTGAGAAACTGCGGTATAGGGATATGCGTTATTTTTGTATTTTCGATTAAAATGTTTCTTAAATTTTGATGATAAAAGTTGCCAGCATCTTATATCCCTAAAATACTTTGTTTGGCCTGGTCTTTATTGAGGAATAAAACGTTCGTTGTATGAAGATAATAGATAGGATCTTATTTTCTGGGATCTCGAGCAGGATACAAATTCTTGCGTTTTAGTGCCTTTACAAAGCCTTCAGTATAACGAAATAATAATGTTTAATTAATGCTTCTAACAATGCGTCTATTACGACTGTCACTCTGATATTATTTTTAGCATGTCTTTCACTTTACAGATTATACATTAAAGACTCTACTTTGGTGGCAATGGCCCTGGTATTTAAGGTGGGCTACACGCAGTTAAGCTTCATCTCAATCTCAAAACTGTAGGGATTTGCATTTAATGGTTTCGCTTATGGACGTCATGAAGAATCCTTGAACTACATTTTACGAATAAATAACAAACTTAAATCACATAAAATGCATTCGTTCGAATGGTTTCACAATCGATGGATGCACAATAATGGCGATTGATTGTAGGACGCCATTAAATTAATGTAAGTTTTTACTCCAGCAATCGCCTCACATATACAACGATAATATTCATAGATGTAGTCTATGTAAAGCAGCGATTCCCAATGTGGGCCCTACTGATGTCGTACCGCTGCAGCGTTTCAAGTGGAGGGACAGGTTGGATTGTAAAATTGTAACTGAAAAAGTGTGGGGACATTAAGTAATATTTTTTATGAAAAGGGGGTCGTAGGTCAAAAAGGTTTGGGAACCACTGCGGCTGGAGCATAATAAAAGCAAATTGATTACAGCAACGAAGCAGTTCGTTTTAATGCATCTAATATGCGCTTTCCATAATGATCCTTTTGTACACTGGAAAGCAGTTATTTCATTCCATTTTGCAATCAAATGTTCTTTAAAGCACGCTAAGAGTACAGCCGACTACACAATTATGAATACTTCGCCTTCAGGACCTATTATATGGGTATCCAATAGACATTTAAGAACAGCTATTTTTATGTGTGATTCCTGATCCTAGCTGCTCGCATATTATTAAATATATGTGCCATATAGCCATTGCAACAATGTGCTGGGTTCGATTTCTTGTCACAGAAAAATAAATCTATGGTATAAATTCGAAACTCTCCCCGGTAGCCATACCAACTAACATCATTGAGTATCGGTGCCAATTTATTCTAAATATCTTACGAATATTGGATCGGCTAGGCACCACGCAAAAATATCGGTCGTATTGACTCAAAGTAGCTTAGATGTTGAAGTTACAAACAACATCTTGTGAGATGAAGACCATTATTTGTTATGTTTCATGTGTAGTAACATTGTGAAACTCTGGTGTTCTGGTCGACCCAAGCTCCTCTTTAGGTACCCTGTTGAGTTCGGGCATGGTCATTCCAGGCAGTCAATCTGCTTTGCTGTTCCTGCGCTATCTTTGGTTGGTTGGTTGGTTTGTTGGAGGGCATGTGACACACTTAGGCCCTACTATTTAGGTACATTGTACATCCTTGTATTGGCTCTTAGTTTTTGGAAGGGAATGTAGAATTGGGTTATTGGGATGGAGGTAGAGGTGCGTATTGCAACCACATCTGCCATTTCAGTATCGTCCTCTCCTCTACTGACCACTCGGTAGTCAAGGGTAACGCTCTGCCAGGGATTGAATCCACGTCCAGAAAGTCAATCAATTTTTATTCTACTGAAAGTATATGCCAACGCGATGGAAGATATTGTTAATATATATTAAGTGAGCTATTTTGAATTGCAAGTTTGGAGATGAAAATGAAAGGTAGAACTATCATCAGTACTTGAATGTGGTAGCTATTGTATTTGCACGAGTTGGTGCTCGAAGGCATTACGAACATGTGAATTGTTCTCAATGTGATACTGGGGGCGACAGCAAATGCTAACTTTTCAATTATTCACTTAATACCTTTAATCCTGTTGCAACGAATGTTGACAGATTGGCCCGATTCTTAGTGCGTCAATAAGAAGTCTCAGTGTTCCAAGTTGACGCTTATTCAATTTTAGCAACGGATTTAATGTGATTATTATAGAAGCAAATGTAGAGTTACGAGACTCACAAGTGAAATTAATGCAGTGTGCACTAATTAATGAGGCAACTATGTGAATCCAATCCACCCGAAATTCTACGGGTATTATTGTATTATGCTTGATGAAGCAGGTTGTGCTTGCAATGTGTGTTATAATTTGGTGTATTGCATGTTCACCACTACATATGGATACGTCTTTATAACCATTGCTAAGAAGGATTACATAAAACGTGTAATAATATCTGCTTTCGCACTTAGCTACACATGATAAACACCCACGGGACAAGGGAAATACAATGGTTTAAAAAGCAGAACAGGCATTAATGCATTTTCCTTATAATTTTCTAAGCGCTAAATATATATATTTCCAATAAGAATAATAATAATAAAACTGCAAATTCATGTGTATATATTACTGTGAAATACTAAAATCAGAAGAATGTCGATTTTCACCGGTGAATATCGCCATTCACAATATTGTTTTGATGAATGCATCATATCAAGTGAATGTTGAATATGTCGGATATAATATTATATTCTCCAATTTCGATATTTCACTACCGTGAAGGATATATATGAGAATGATTGTTTGTCCGTTGTCCTTATGTTGTCTGTCCTTGATTTACTCCTAAAATACAAACAATTCCATCGAAATGAACTATTGGGCGTGTTCGCTGTACTCCTGGGTCACCGATAACACAAAGTAAAATAGGAGGAACCTTATGGTTCGAAATTTAAAACGAAACAACCAACACTTTGAATGACAAACGGCAGTGCAATAGCGATCGATGTCGGTCTTTTGCGCATGCGTCTCCATCCGTTGCCAGTTTATAAGTTTGATGTGAGGTCTCTTGGGGGTCACTACTGTCTTCACTACGCTCGTTTATTGCTTCACTCGTTACAGCTAGGCTTACACGCTATTGGCTTAACACTAGAACGTACGGCTAAACTTACGCGCTACTTAGATACTACGTTATGCTTCCCTTTCGCGGGTGCTCGAGTCGTGCGGTCGCTATGCCGGAGGAGAAGAAGACGAACTGTCCGGCGTCGCTCGCGCGCCCCTATAAGTACCCCTAATCGGAACCGTTTGGGTGGCGTGCCGGCACGATCGGTCTTCCACGGCTTGCCCAGCGGTTGCGCCGCTTGGGCTGAGCCATGTGGCGGACGTGCTTGTTGCCATATCATCTTTCCTTGGCGCCGGGAAGACCGGCGGGTAAGGGCGCCAGGCAACTCCTAGCTCTCGGCAGGGGGTTGTGGGTACATGTGCTCCCACAGTCTCAATTAATTACTTATTGTACACGTCACCACAGCAATTTGTTCATTAACTATTTTATATGCAATCTTTCATTTGTGATTCTTTATGACTTCGTTAGATATTTGCTATTTACTGCCATGTTACCTCGTTCGCCTATTCCTCTAATTTATAAACTCAAACTACGGAGCCAAATGAAATTGCATAAATAATGGTAATTGGATTTAGGCACTTTCATTGACTGCTTCAACAATATCCAGGCGTACTATATATATGTGCTGGCCTTACAATTAAATTCTTTCTACAAATTTCACTGAAGTCAATTCTGTGGCCCAAATGACACCACACTTCTATCGGAATTTTATCCATTTCGTACATTTCAATATTTATATCGATTGATCTATCCAACACAGAACAAAAATTGTGTCAATACAGAAAGGTCTTATTTACATTATCCGCTATCATCTCAGCATAATATCCAAACAAATGAGGTATTTAGATTAGTAAATAATTCCCGATGGTGTAGAATAGCTGCTCGGCAACGGACGGAGAGTCATGCACAGACAACCGACGTCGATCAAGATTTCAGTGCCGTTTGTCATAGAGATCGTTGTTTTTTTCGCTATAACTTTCAAACCATAAAGCTTTTCCAAATTTCAGTTGCGTTATCGTCGTCCCAGGATTACACCTAACATGCCTCATATTTTATTTCGATTGAATTATTTGTATTTTAGTCGTAAATCAAGGACATACGGACGGACAGCCATATATTCATTTGTATATATATATAGATGAGAGAATCTTTCGTGGTCCTAACGTAGAGAGATACGTATTGTAGTGAAACGTATCCAACGATACAGGGCCGGCACAACGTTTTGCGGGGCCGGGTTCAAAAAAATTTGCGGGGCCTCGCTACACAATAAAACTGTATATTGCAAAGAGAAA
>JAOEHK010070595.1:5679-41460 GCA_025447835.1 Labidoglobus nevermanni | reverse complement strand
GGCGCCAAAGAGCTGCAGAGCTTCCCCGTTTGGCTGGGAGGACTGCTCAACCCGGAAGCTTATATTACGGCCACAAGGCAATGCGTGGCACAAGCAAATAGCTGGCCATTGGAGGAGCTGCAGTTGGATGTCACCATCACGGATGCGAATGACAAGAGCAATGTGCCAACGGATTGCTTCGCGGTTGTTGGTAAGTGCAACCATTGGCAAACATGCCAGCATATTAAGGAGTCTTATGTTCCAGGGGTGAAACTGCAAGGAGCACAGTGCAAGAATAATCAGCTGCTGCTAACATCCAGCATCATGATTGAACTCCCTATCACTCTATTGCGATGGGTTCGCGTCGCCATTGGCGACAAGTTGCTGAATGGCCGACTGTCTTTGCCCGTTTACTTAAATTCGACGCGAACGGAATTGCTGTTTACGGTTGACTTGAACATCTCGCCTGGACAAGATCCGCATAGTTTTTACGAGCGGGGAGTTGCGCTACTTACTTCTACATCTCTGAATTAACTTTTTCGCGATAAGAAAAGGTGTTCTATTTCAATTGCGGTAGGTTCGCGATACGGATGTAATGATGGTAATTTTGGATTGCTTACCGAAAGCACAACTCGAGACGACGAATACCAGATGTAGGTTTGAAAAGGCGGAACTGCAATCGCAAAATTAATTCACATTAGCATTAATCTTTCAGAAATTATGCAACAATTAATATTCAAGCTTTTAGAAATATTGGAAAATGTCCCTTGCTAGCCCTTATGTGCTTAACTATCTATCTTATCTTAAAATAAAGGATACAAGGGACATTTCAATGATGTCCTTGTTATTGTTACTAGGTTCTAGACTAAATTTCAGGAAATGCGCTTCCAATCATAGCCTGCCCTCGATAGCGGTACGTAAACGTCCGAATAACAAAATGATGCCCTCCTAGACGGAGAGGACAAGGTTGATCGGGTCTCATCAGAAAACATGTCGAATAAAGCGCGAATTCAAACTCTGGGCTAGTTCCAATGAACATGGAGCCAACGGGTTTGTCCTTCTGATGGTAGGTAAAGTGAAACTTGAGTATAGCACCATTCTGAAATCCAAATCGCACAATGAAGTAACCATTAGCCATGAATCCAACGAATGTTCACCTCAAACTCTAGCTTCTTCATGAATCCCAGATAATTAGCCAACTTGTTCTGTTCTTCCGCATTAAAGTACAGCCAATTGTGCAACCCCGAGATGGAGCCTCTTTTTACTTCTGCCAGGAAGACATGCTCAAAGCCTGACGAGCCAATACGTCCCTGTCCGCGCGGGTACATGTTGAACCAGATTGCTCTTAATAAGTCTTTAAACTCTTCTGGATCTTTCGAGATTTTGCCTTTAGAAATGAGAAAGTTGCGCGTATGTTGCATAACGGATGTGGGAAGAATGGCATCGATAAAACTATTCTCCTCAATCTTCTCCTGGGCCGTATAGACTTCATTCTCGCTGCTTTCCAAGATGTAATTGTTGTACAATTGCAGAAGCTTCTCAATGGTCGGGATTTTAAACGCCTCCGAATTAATGCTCAAGAGGCTAAAATGATTAGCGTTATATTTCTCCCTTTGCTAAGCAATCAACTGTCTCATTACGGTTCTGGGGCTTCATCCTTCATTGACCCGGAATAAGTTTTGCTCTGATAGTTGATTGTGACATATTTGAATGCGTTGTTTGCGTCTTTCCGCAATAACGCTTCCGAAAACTCCCTAAGTTCATTGTCTTCCGCTCGACGATTACTTGCAGAATCTTGTGTGTTTGACGAAGGCTCATCAGGAGGAGAACTGGGCGAATGAGACCCTGAAGATGAGTTAAGGAACCCGTATGAAGCGATATTGGCCGCTACTTTAGGCCCTATTATTCTATGCGCATATGTTGGCTGTAAATTCGGATTCGCATAGTCCCTTTTTGGAGTTCCAGTCACCAATGTTGGTGGCCCATGATTGGAAAGTCCCAATTCTCCTCCCTGTTGCTTTTGCAGAGATTGCTGTAAGACAAGGTCTTGTTTGGGCACTAGCGGGGTAGTTGGTCGCCTTCTGCCACCTAATTCTGGCCAAGGTGTTGTGGACTGATTAGCAGAAAGAGCGGCATCTTTAAAAATGTACCATGGGGGCAATTTAATGCATTATTGCTTGTTGAATCCACAGATAAAGGAGGTTATAAGTAGGGCCCTCATCAAGAGAATCTAGGTCTTGTACTTACAATAACTTTGCAACAATTGAATTATAAGGATTGCCACCACTGGGGCAATATATCGCCATTGCATTGCCATTAAATCAAATAAAGCTAACACACTTTTGCCCTCAGCACTGGAAGATTGATTAGTGGATGCAGTAGATTTAATAGCTTATGCAATTAGTAATTAAACATGAGAACTCCACACTGGGAGTATGGCACACAAATGAAATAAACTAAGGCCTGGGAAGACAACATAGAGGAAAATACGAAGCGAGGAGGAATGACAAAAGAAGAGGCGAATAAAGTAGGAAGAAGTGGAGAGAGAGAGAGTACATAAATGGTTGAAGAAGAAAACCCTACACGCAAATGGGTACCACGGGGAAGGACGATATATATTAACTAAATGGAATTTATTGGGACGTTCCAATAGGATTCATAATGAAAACGAAATTATAGAATATTTCGGAGTCTATCAGGAAACCGACATGCGTCAGAAGTATCAATATCAAAAATTAATTGACGACGTTAAGCTGTCGATTCTGACCTAGGGTTATATAAAAATCCTTGCTTTTGGTTTGTTCAAATTACAACTTTGTTGGTTTATTTGGAATTTAGATTAGGGTCTGGAGCCCATAACGTTCATTAATTGTCCTCACAATTGACATTTTCTGCCCGATCACAAATTTGCAATTGGCGACTGAATAAAGTTCCATTTCCGCATGGCAAGATAATTGGGTTGCCCCATACGCATTCACAGAATTTATCGCAATCTCGGTGTGGCAAATGAATCAAATTTACTTTAGGATGACAAGTGCCAATGCATTCATTGCTCGGAATTGGTTCCTGTGTGACATTGACTGTGGGGGTTGACTGTACAGTTGACGTTGCAGAAGTTTCAGTGGATGATTCCATTGATGATGGTGGAATTTCAGAAATAGTTGAGCCATTATCAGAGGTTCCAGTTGAATCAGATGATTGATTTGTTGTTCCCTCTGAAATAGTTGTAGTTTCAGATGGAGCAGGTGTAGTTGATTCAGTTGAAGTAATTTCCGGTTCAGAAGTTGTCTTATTTGTTGATTGATTTGTCGTTTCTTCTGAAATGGTCGTAGACTCAGTTTGCGGTGGTGTGGTTGATTCCTTTGTCGTTATTTCCGGTTCTAATGTTGTCTTATTAGTTGATTGATTTGTTGTTTCTTCTGAAATAGTTGTAGTTTCTGATGGAGAAGTAGTAGTTGATTCAGTTGAAGTTATTTCTGGCTCAGATGTTGTCTGGTTAGTTACTTGAATTGTTGTTCCTTCTGAAATAGTTGTATTTTCATATGGGGAAGTTGTAGTTGGTTGTATTGAAGTTATTTCCGGCTCAGATGTTGTCTGGTTAGTTACTCGAATTGTGGTTCCTTCTGAAATAGTTGTAGTTTCAGATGGAGCAGGTGTAGGTGATGCAGTTGAAGTAATTTCCGGTTCAGAAGTTGTCTTATTTGTTGATTGATTTGTTGTTTCTTCTGAAATAGTTGTAGGTTCAGATGGGGAAGTAGTAGTTGATTTAGTTGAAGTTTTTTCCGGCTCAGATGTTGTCTGGTTAGTTACTTGAATTGTTGTTCCTTCTGAAATAGTTGTATTTTCAGATGGGGAAGTTGCAGTTGGTTGTGTTGAAGTAATTTCCGGTTCAGAAGTTGTCTTATTCGTTGATTGATTTGTCGTTCCTTCTGAAATGGTCGTAGACTCAGTTTGCGGTGGTGTGGTTGATTCCTTTGTCGTTATTTCCGGTTCTAATGTTGTCTTATTAGTTGATTGATTTGTTGTTTCTTCTGAAATAGTTGTAGGTTCAGATGGGGAAGTAGTAGTTGCTTCAGTTGAAGTATTTTCCGGCTCAGATGTTGTCTGGGTAGTTACTTGAATTGTTGTTCCTACTGAAATAGTTGTATTTTCAGATGGGGAAGTTGCAGTTGGTTGTGTTGAAGTAATTTCCGGTTCAGAAGTTGTCTTATTCGTTGATTGATTTGTCGTTCCTTCTGAAATGGTCGTAGACTCAGTTTGCGGTGGTGTGGTTGATTCCTTTGTCGTTATTTCCGGTTCTAATGTTGTCTTATTAGTTGTTTGGTTTGTTGTTTCTTCTGAAATAGTTGTAGGTTCAGATGGGGACGGTGTAGTCGATCCAGTTGTCGTTATTTCAGGTGTAGTTTTATTGGTTGATTCAATTGTGGTCCCTTCTGAAATAGTCGTATTTTGAGTTGGCGGACGAGCGGTAGATCCAGTTGTAGTTATTTCCGGTGCAACTGTAGTCGTAGTATTTCCAGTGGAACTGCAGTTTACATTTTGGGGCCAATCGCAGACTTGCAACTTGGGATTGAAAAGGGTTCCAGGTGCACAGCGCATCTCAATCGCCTGTCCCCAGTTGCATTGACAGAACTTATCGCAGTCCTTATGAGGCAGATGGATGTTTTCTTCATTATCCGGTGGACAGGTGCCAAGACAATTCGGATTCCTTTCACCAGGTGTTTCCTTCTCCGATTCTGAAGGTTTCCACGGCATTTCAGTGCCTTCACTACTGGCCCTTTCCCCATCGCCGGGCTTCTCAGTGGTGCTTTCATTTCTATTGCAGTTTACGTTCTGGGGCAAGTCGCAGGCTTGCAAATCCGGATTGAACAGAGTTCCAGGGCCGCACGCCATCTCAACGGGCCTCCCCCATACGCACTGGCAGAATTTATCGCAATCGACATGGGGTAGGTGCGCATTGACCGCATTATCAGTGGGACACGAGCCAAGACAATTCGGATTTCCACTCGGGGCTGCGAGTGAAAAAGGCACCAGCAAGACGGCACCCAGAAGGCACAACACTGTTCAAGTAATTAATTAGTACTAGAATATTCAATGAAAATGCTATTAGTACATACACCTCATTCTGGCTCAAGGGAAGCACGATTCCTTACTTCAAAAGAATCTCAAATTAAGGGCAACGAAGTGCAATCACCTATTTTATAGCCAATTTTGCGCATCATGTGACTTGCGAAAAGACGATAAGAGATCAAGATAGTTCAGATTAGGTAATGCCATGATAATACAATTTTTTCCAAATATATAGATGAAATCATCAAATTGCATATTTTCGCACATCGTTAATCCTTCATCTGCATTGTTCCAGTTAATCCATAATCCGTTCATAATCACTTCTGAATTAATAAATATCCGATAAATAATCCTGCTGATAAGCTAAGCATCCTTAGAGACAATTCACACACCATTTTAGATATGTAATCTCTCGGAGTAGCTTCTTTCAAGTGCGAATTGCCAAACAGGGTAGATTAGATATCATTGGTCCAGCAAATAAGATGAACTGCAAGTTTGAATCTGAGGGAGTCATATACATTAACGTTGCAGCGCCCCCTGATGGCCATCCATAAGAACTTCCCAGAAAAACACTCTAATGCTAAGCACAAATCACCCTCTTTCAATTTCATCCTCCAATTCGCCAGCTTTCGCTAATCGCATCGAAGTTATATACTCAGTTGGGCTTTCCAACTTCAGTTTGTCGTTTCCAAAGTGCCCAATGTTGTAAAATTGTCTCAATTATACGAAGCCTTTTAAATAAATATATCTTATCAAGCCGAGAGCTCATATGATCTGGAAAACCTGCTATATTCCTACTCAATATCCTTCTTGTATAAATTCTATTTCTAATAATGTTCCTATAGACGAATCGTAATTTGCTGCATTTATTTCTGAAGAGACAATGTTACCATTAGAAGCAGCCCATGACCATCAACAAAAATCATATGTTTCTTGTATGTTCGATGGTCCCTCTACATAAATTCACATTTATATATATTTACAGTACAATTAGAAAGTTTATGATTGTTACTGAATAAGGATATCATGGATATTGACAAGCTACGATTATGGGCAAGGAAAATGGGATACCAGGGCAGAATGGATGACTTCGGATTGTAATCGTCTTCATCTGAGCATTAACAATGAAATAAGTCGAACATGCAATGATTTCAGGATTCTCAATGCCTCAACTGACCACATTTGGAAGCAAGTGATTGACCGCGTTCGGCCCTGGCAAGAAATTGAAGAAATACGCATCAATATCATAATTCAGCGAATGCATCACGAATGTAATGGAGCTATGATTCCGCCTGTGGTCTTGGCTTGTCCCAGCACGCAGGTGGAAATTTGGCAAGCGAATAAAGAACTACAACAATCCAACAAACGCCTTAAACTACAGCTAGACGAAGGCAAGAAGGAATTACGTCAACTGGAATTTTCTCAAAACATGCTCAGTACGTGGAGATTTACCTCTTTCATGTTTATCATGTCTCCTAAACAATTCTAGAAACTCAAATTGAGCACACTGAAATCAAGCTCAAGGAAGAGAAAGCCAAAGAGTATTTGTATCGGATGAAGAATAAACAACTCCTGGAGCAATTCACGAAGAAGCAAGGACAATTGTCTGAAATTGAGACAATGTTCAGAAGTACAAGCAGCCAGGATAACATTTCCCATGAGCTTTTAGAACAAGAATTGCAGCAGACTGACGAAGTTTACAAGAAACATTCCGCACCTACTCTAAGTATTTATTTGTGTAGCCAGGAAAGAAAGTATTTGGAGCAGATCCGCAAGGAAATTGAGAAAGAGTTTTCTTCGACTCTGGATTACGAGTAAGTTGTCTTCTTAGTAATGAAGGGCATGCCGGATAATGCACCTTAATTCAGAGATCAATGCAAATCACTGCACGAAGACAACTTGATGGCAATGCAAATGATCCAAATCGAAAACGAGCTTGAGGCTCGAGAATTAAGAAGGAAGTATCTGACACTTGAGAAGGAATGCAACGAGCAAGAAAATGCAATCATTGTAAGTACCTATGAGTCTCAAATAAAAGTATACTGAGAAAACCTCCCTTTTAGCAAAAGTATGAAAATAATATACCATCTCAAGTACAAGATATTCAAAACTTTCTAATTGATAAAGCAGCTTACATTGAGCGGAATCTCTGCGTGAAATTATATTCACAGGAGATCGAATCATTCATATCTGAAGACACCCCAACAGGTTATGAACTGAAACAAACCCTTCTGGATATAGAACAAGCGCAGAAACAACTTGTATGTCCAATTTTCAACCAAATATTCTAGATTATTCTATGACTAACTTTCAGGCAAGTAAGAACAAAGATATCAAAGAAAAACACATGGCAATCAAGAATTTTGAGGCAGAACTCAACGAAGAGCGCACAAAATCGACAAATTTACTTGAAAATCTGCGGAAATTTGCAGGTCGTAGTAGCAGAACACTAGACGCTCTGAAGAGCCAGAAATATTCGAAAGAAATTGATTTGTGGCAAGGGTACCGCGTTACAAACAAAGAATCTCCGAGCACGTTTCCTTATACAAGTACTCCGAACATAAAAGAGACTTTATGCCACGTAGTCTCGGCGATTGAGTTTCCAATCACCGATGTGAACACTCTGCTTGAATTCTTTCGACAGAAATATGCGCGATTTGTAAGCTTGACGCAGTTGCGAACATTTTCCAAAGATTTCAAGTTTGCAAAATGTGAGTAATTGAAGACAGTGAGTTTAGTGTTCTTACATGTATGTTGTCTGCTAGGCCATTCATCAGCTCTTGATGGTGATCCACTAGCGAACAATTGCACCCTGGGTGAACTTCGGGAACTCAGTTCTGATATGCCATGTTTGAGAGATCACGACAAAGCTCTGGAGATTTGGAAACAACTGCCGTTTGCTGATTGCATTTCCAACGAAATAGTCCGCGATGGCCATGGCTATAAACATTATGAAGACGCTTTCATGTATTACTTAAACCAACTAAACAGCAAAGCATGAATGTTCATCAACTAAAGTTATGCAATGAATGAATATAAGGAAATAGAATTACTTTGAGATCGAATAACCATGTCAGCTTCATTCTTTTTTCTTCTTTATCTCTATGGACACAATTAATACATCACCAACAATTAATTTAACGTGAAAGTAGCAATAATTGGGGTGCATATTTCAAATGGTGCAGGTACGAATATTTGAAGGTTATGTTTGTCAAATATTTGCATAAATTTGCAATAACTTGCAAATAAGACGAGTTTTCTAGTACATTCACGATATATTGAATTTGGAATGAGCGAAAAGATGGAAAATGGAAATTGCTCAAGTGCTCCAGAGCAGCAAAATGGGGCAGTGACTACAGTTGAAACACCTCAGGTAAAGGTCCAGCCCAATCCCGAAGAGAAAGTTCTGGACCGAGGCGACAGCATCTCCCCGAAGCCGAAGAGTGCGAAAGGCAAAAAACGCAAGAAGCCCAAGGACAGCACTGCACCACGCCATCCACTAACGGGTAAACAAGAATCGAGGTTCTGAAGCAGTTTTATGATCCTCATTTCTATAGGATACGTTAGGTTTTTGAATGATCGCCGGGACGCGGTTCGAGGCTCCAATCCCACGCTGCCCTTTGCTGAGATTACGAAGATTTTAGCGTCCGAATGGAGCAATCTGCCCACGGAGAAGAAGCAGCTGTACCTGGATGCTGCCGAACAGGACCGCGAGAGATACACGCGCGAATACAATGCTTACAAGCAGACTGACGCCTACAAGATGTTCACGCAACAGCAGCAGAATGAGAAGAAGCTGAAGGAGCTGCCAAAGGAGGAAGCCGCAGCCAAGGTCCAGAATCCCGTGCCCACCATCAAGGAGCAGCCAGCCATCAACAACAACGTCGACTATCCGAACAACTTCGACATTCCCATATTCACCGAGGAGTTCCTCGACCACAATAAGATGCGCGACGCCGAATTGCGGCAATTGCGAAAGTCGAACACCGATTATGAGCAGCAGAACGCCATTTTGCAGAAGCACATTGAGAACATGAAGTCGGGCATCGAGAAGCTGGAGGGCGAAGTAGCGCAGCAGAAGAAGAACAATGGGTCGCTGAAGGTGCACCTGGACCATCTGCGGACTACCCTGATTAATGGCTTCACAGGCGTGAAGCTGCCAGGAATCGCAGAAGTGCCCAACATCAACGACATCGACGCTTTCATGGTGAAGCTGCATTCCATGCTGCTGGAGAACAACAGCCAGGACGCAAATCTGCTCACGACGGTGCGGGATATCGTCGGCCGCTTGGAGTTTAATGGATGACCGATGAAGGACGATGCGAATGTAGCTGATCTCAAAGCTGGAGCTGCCCTAGTGGGTCACTGTGAACGGGCCAAGACTGATCCCTTGCCAACTGTGGCGAAACGGCGTGGAAAGAATACTAAGAAGAAATGACTTGTAATCACACTCAAGATGTATAAATATAAGAATCTTACAATAATTGAATTTACTATGAACAATAACAATTGATTTAATTTCAAATGGATTCGTAATATTTTTCAATACCTGGCATTCTGCTGTTTCGAATTCGCTGCGAAAACAAGGAATAAAGCGCAAATAAATAAACACGCTCTATTAGAAAACAATAAAGGCCGGCAATTTGAAAGCGAAAATGAGTGCCGCATGAATGTGCAAATAAAGAACTGAACGCAGCAACAATAGCGGATATATCCTGGGGTTTTCATGCACATT
Source organism: Labidoglobus nevermanni (assembly GCA_025447835.1). Taxonomy (NCBI): domain Eukaryota; kingdom Metazoa; phylum Arthropoda; class Insecta; order Coleoptera; family Staphylinidae; genus Labidoglobus; species Labidoglobus nevermanni. Next base: position 31,676 of record JAOEHK010070595.1, on the reverse strand, counting down.
GGACGACGAGCAGAATCGCAATGCAAAATTGCGAAATTGGCAGCCGTAGTCTGGATGTCTGAATATTCATTAATTCATTTAATTCCTTCTCTGGGCAGCCGTGTGATAGCGAGTATGATCGATTTGAAATAATGCTCATTTATTGAGTATCATCGTCATCTGCTTAATTGCAACTATTAGCCAATGATAACGCATTCAATCAAATAATTAGCGTGCTCAACAGGCTGTCGGATTATTTCTATTTATATAAACTTTATATGCATTCGGCTCTCCAACAATCATTACTACGTGTCGTTTATTTCAGATTCGATATTAAATGCGGTATTAAAATATTGCGTTTCTCTCAATCTCTCCTGCGGGTCTCTATTTTCGTCCCTTCATCGTAGGGTAAGGTTGCTCAATGCAGGTTCAACATGCACTCTTATTTCGTTTGATATTAGAATACATTTAGGATGTAAGAATGCAACAAATATGAATGAATGAGCAAATATTCGGACAAATTCGATGTAACAATGACGCACGTCAGCGATGTTTATCGCAATTGCATAATTTGTCGAGCAAATATTGTTTTATTCGAACGTGTGTTTGAATGATAATCAAAACGCCCAAACTTGTAAGCCTCGTAATTAGCGATGGGTGCCCTCTTCAAATGCGCTGTCGATCGATTGAATGATGCAATCGCTTCGCTGATAATCATCATGCAACAATTTATGCCATTGATTCCAATAAACAATTAAATGTCGTCAAAGTACAGATTTATTTGCGAAAGACCTCATCATAAATATGCCAAGGTGCCGTATTTTATGGTCTCTAAGACGCAGGGAAACATTAAGCACCAACATTTCAAAAAAAACTTTCAATCGAAAATACTAAAATAACTCATATAATTACAGTTAGTTAAGGAAGGCATCAATATATTCATCAACTATAGATCCTGTCTATCAAGTTTGATATCCCAGTCTAAATGATTTCATGACAATCTCCATCTTTATTGAGTCCCAATACGTTTCTACCCATGTGCAGACTTCTCCAATTGCAGACCTCCTGATCCTCCCAGTAGGGGTCATATTCTTGGTACCATTGCTCAACCAGGATGGCCTCTTGCATAGCTTTGTTAATTGGGACATCTAGCGGCTATAACTGTGATGTCAGATCACCAGGAATGATGGCCAAATATGTTTTCATTTCATTTTAGTGGCGTCTGAACATGTCAAGCACTAGTAGAGATTCCTTTCTCAGTAATCCTCCAGACCTACGTCCCCAAATCTTCTCAAACCAGATTTGCATGCCTGCATTGTCTATCCAACCCTTATCATTGACATGAACTAGGACCCCCAAGTGGAATATCTTTGGGAAAACTTTGTTTTGTTACAAGCGGAATAATGATGCCCTCGTTGTATAAGACGTGCGTCATTTTTAGACCCTTATAGGGCGTAAAATACGCTACATTTTGTTGCTAGCATTTGTTTGCATATTGCTGTGCTATCAATTTGAGGCTGTCGAGGGCAACCGAATGGTCATTTGTTGCGTTTACGATTTCGCCAAAGTACATTGCGACATTTCGCCGGCCTTTACGCCCCTCATATTTATATCAATTCGCGCTAATAGCAGCTATGCTTTCACACTACGACGTATTTTTTACCATGCACGCCTCCATATTGCATTTATACGCCCGCCAGTGACGGCTCGAGGCCAGATTGGCCTCACCAGTTGAGGTTGTTGACTGCCCTCAGTTCTAGGCGCACCGCACCTGCTTCAATTAGTAGCAGGGTTTACAACATCGTCCCTAAGGGCGAAGAAGTGATGGCCGGCATACGAATCCTTTGACGAAGTTCGCAGTGCTTTACCCTGTTGCTATGGTCACATTATTTGCAAATGAAAGACGCGTCGATAGCTAATGTCCTTCTCCTGCTTTGCTACAATTCATATTTCGCTGTAGAACCTTTCATATTCTAATAGGGTTGGCACCCAGGACCATGGTCTCAGTTTTACATATTTCATAACGACCTTAATGGCAATTTCGCCAGTCGAACCGGATTAGCACGAGTGCGCGACTTTTGGCAGCTAGAAAAATGCTGGCAGGATATGAGTGTGGGCGGCGGCGGCAACGGGGGTGGCAGCGACCAAGCCGTACATAAATTGCGTATGCAAGTCCATCTCAACATTCACCACTTACCTGTTGAGCGTTCACCACATCCAGCCGAAAGTGCATCGAATCCCTAACGGCTCTTTCCAACTTGTCCTTCCGCTCGACATCCGTTCCCTTTTCGGCAAGGACGTAAAGTGTAAAACTGTGAATAGTTCTTGTTACTACACAGATTCAAAGGTAGGTCTGCTCTCAATTTGCAATTATTCAATTTGGTTTTCTAGATTACATAGAAATTAATGCGAATATTTAATATTTAGCTGTATTCGCATTTTCAGCATTCCTATAGGCTTTTCATAAAGGGCTAATCATCCCCCTTGGGGCCGATAGTGGGCTTGTTTACATTGAAATAAATAGCGAATGAAAATTCCGTGATGAAAGAGAAACCAACACTAAGTAATTAATTTCGCAAAAAATAAATTGGGGCTCGTTCCCGTTCTGTGTCAATAATTCTCTTAAGGGTATTACCAACCCTCTCTTCGCAGAAATAGGTGCATTCATGGCTAGGAATGAGTCTAGCACAGTTCCTTATTTTGGTCGCAATAGGAGTCGAATCAACGTACTGTGATATTCAATAACTTTTCGCCATTTTAGTCTTTTAGAATATCAAGTAAAGTGGATTGCAAAGTGAAAATGTTGAAATTGAGTGCCACGTCAAATGTTATTTAGATCCGAGCGAACAAAAGCGACGCTAAGAGCATCAATTTGCGGACATCCTGGAAAAGTGTGTAAATACCAAAGTTGCTTCCAGAAGTCTAGCTTTCATTCCATTTGGCAGGAACATGTACAAATTAAGTAATTAATTAGAGCTATTATCCATAAAATGCGATTGATAAGGAAGGAATTGAGTTGAACTGTGAATCATCCGATGGCCTTATCAGTTTGTTTGCAATTGATGAACATTTGCGCAAGCATAGAATCGATCTCCCTCTATTGATTTCAAATTGATGTCCTTCCTAGATGTTTGCTAGCAATAGCAGACTCTTCACCTGGGGGCTTGTTTGGATAGTAGTACAATTGTCCGTGGATGGCATAAGCGCCCAATTGCAGCGACCCACAAGACCTGAGAAGTTCTCCAGCCCGGAAGAAGTCCTCAAGTACGTGAACGCTGTGAGGCAGCATATAAGGCTAACATCTCCGAGGTAACTACAGGAAAGGAGATCAAAGGACGCAGATTATGACGCGATTCCGATAGATTTGGTAAACGAACATTGGCATTGGGGAATGAAGCAGAGAACGATGAAGGGGCGGCTGAAATGGAGCGCATCCAAGGTATGCGGAATCCGATGCGTGGTAAGTCGCCAACCATGGGCGAAGTGTATCAACAGCTCTACGAGATCAACCAGCTGCCCACCGAGTGGCAGCAGATGAGCAAGTTGCAATCAGCCCCCTGGTCTGCGCTTCCTCTGCGCCTACTTCCCAAGTATCTACACTTGAACCTTAACACACCTGGACGCACCCACAGCTTCTCCGCCATGGACCACGACGATGCAGATAAATGAATCGCCAGCCAAACGAATGGACATCTTCAGTATCAATTTCAATTGCGCGTGAATGCACTCTGTGTCTGAACTCGGATCACATGTTGCGAAGAAACACATATCAGATCGAGAATAAACGAATTTGTTGATTACACGTTATCTATGTACTGTCATCACATTTGTCTACTTGTCCGTATTAGAAATGGAAATTGTAAGATTGCGAGATTCCAATTGGAATCTTGTGAAGTGTGATAAGAGCGGTCATTCACTAACTCAACAGTCCCTAGATCTGTATGGCAATAATAAAGTAGCAAAGCAACCAAAAGCAATCATCATTTCGCCACCTTTGGTAATCTAGTCCCATTAATGGGAGACCGGAAAGGGCCAAGTTGGTACCTTTGCTGGAGAGAATTTCTTCTTGCATTTCTGATTCTGTTATTGCCCTCATCTTTTATTCACTATTTAGTTAAAGAAACATGCTTACTTTGGCGCGTACCGGAAGCGAGTGGGGTTTATGGCAAGAATAAATTGTTAATTCACAAGTCAGACTGCGCCAGGAATTAAAGTGGATGGGGCAAGTCAATGATTAAAAGACTTGATTGTCTGACACTTTGCTTGCCACGGCCAATCGCAGACGTTGTTCATTGGGTTGAAGTGCAGTCCTGCAGGACAATCGTGAACCACTGCAGTGCCCAACGAGCACTGGCAGAACTTGCTACAGATTTCGTGTGGCAAATACACTGGTTTATCATTCTGGGATGGACAGGACGCCTTGCATCCCAGTTGACCTGATGGATGAACGGTAGTAGATGATCGTTCAGGTATGTGCTCATGTGTGACTGGACTAAAAGTTGTTGTAGTGTCCTTCGTTATTGTGGTTCTTGTTGATGGCTTTGCAGACGAAGAATTGATCTCAGTTGAGATTGAAGTACTCGAAACTGTTGCTTCTTTAGAAGTTTTAGTAGTGGTAGTAGTGGACTCGTTGGTTGGGCCTGGTTTGGCCTGAGTCATGTGGGTTTCGGTGGGTTTTCTTTCAGTTGTCGTTTTCACTGTATGGGGGCTTGTTCTAATAGGATAGGATGGTCTTATGTGCCATGGTCGCGTAGTATGCCAAATTGGTTTCGAATGCCAATGTGGTTCCGAATGCCAATGTGGTTTCGAATGCCAATGTGGTTTCGAATGCCAATGCCAAGGTCTTTTCGGGTGGGTTGGCCTAGGTCTAGATTCTTCACTGCTGCTGCTGCTACTGCTGCTGCTGCTGCTGCTGCTGCTGCTGCTGCTGTCGCTGTTATCTTCCGAATGATGATGCTTATGATGACTATGATGGCCATGTCTTCGTTTATACAAGAGCAACTCATCTAGAGGTGCACAATTTCCCATTGCTTCATCGAATAATTCTCCATCGCCACAAATCCGGCTAACAAATTGACCATTCTCACATTTAAAATACTGCCCATCATTTAAAACGTAGGGAATGACTTGACCCTCTAAGCAATACCCATTGGCGAATGTCGTTATCAATTGTTGCGCAATGCAAGCAATTGTTACAGCAAGCACTTAATAGAAAACAGTATTAAGACAGAAATAACAAGTAACAGCCATAATATTTACCTTTGGTAATCATAATGCTTCGACTCTGACTTTCCAAACTGGAGTCTTTTGTATTTATGCGCTTTGCACACGAGATTATCAATTATGATTTGATTCGGTAAGGAATTAAAGTGGAAAATCACTGATATCTACTAGCAATAGAGTGATGAATAGATTCAAGTGAATGATGGCAACGTTCAATTATCTATACTCCTTGTTTTAAGCAAAATTTATTTCATCCGAAATTGTCCAGCTGAACTCTTTATAAGAAAGTCTTAACTATAAGGAACTCCTCAATTTGGCTGTGTTCTTTAGCTCTATGATTATTCTAATTAGATTCTCTTGATTCGATTATTGCTTATTGTTCTGAATTACCGCAGTGAGACTCAATTTTTTACAATTTGTTGCTTACTATGGCGTCAATTTCATCCCAGAACAGCATGCGTCTACTTTCGGGCATTGCGATCATCTTCAGAGTATCTCCGAAATGGAGCATGGTCTTCCCATCGGAGGGTAGCCAATGGACTTCACGCTCCTCATTGCCGATCCCATTCGGATTGGACGTGTTTGCGAAGTTGGTCCAGAAGCGAATGAACCGCTTGACAGTCTTCTCTTCAGGACTGCCTTCGCGCAGTGCTGGCGTGGCTAGCGTCTTGAACAGGTAGAAGATGTCGTCCCCATGAGCCACGCCCTCGCCGCTCACATTTGACATCTGCTTGAAGATGTTGAATTCGCCCTCCATGGCGAATCTGTACACATACACCGAATGCGGATTGCTGGCCAGCAGCAGCAGCCAGGTCTGCTGGATCCCGCGCAAGAAGAAGTTGTCAGTTGTGAGCTGCAATTGGGCAAAAGTTGCGTTTAAGAATCGGAATCAATTCGCCACCTACAGTTCGAAAGCACTGCCGGTTTTCTGGGTGTAGGGGATCAGCTAGGCCGTAGTAGAAGTTCTGAATACGATCTTCGATCTTCTTAGCCATATCGCATCCGCGTGGTAGACCATAGCTATGCGGGATGGCGTCCCAGAAGTCGGAGATGAGCAGATTCTTTGACTTGTCTTGCTGCTCAATGAGGTCCAACATCATCCCTTCCTGCGTGTTGTACCCGATGATGATGGGTACTTTGTGATACCTCCCTGAGCGCATAATTCGCATCGGTTCGTCTAGCAGGAAGGACTCCTCGTAGGGATTGTATCCTTCCACTACAGGCGCAAAAGGTCGCTTACAGGACACAATGAATAGCTGAGCGAATTGCAAAGAAAACGAATACAAATGTCAGCAACTAATCAAGCAATCAATCAATCAACGTGTTACATCTTTGGCTAGTGAAGCAGCCTTTTGCAGATCCTCTTTGGACGCACGTGTCAACGTGTCCAGGATGACCTTGTCGGACGCGTCTTCTACGTTAAAGTAGACCAACACCTCCTTGGGTAGACCCAGTCCACGCGTCCAATAGTTGAGCGCGCTGCCGCTCTGCAGGATAGCCTTGTGGAAGAGGCCCTTGGCCATCGGGGAACAGAGCATGAAATTGATGGACGCAGCGCCCGCGCTCTCCCCGAAGACTGTCACATTTGCGGCATCGCCACCAAATGCGCCAATGTGGGCTTGCACCCAGCGCAGGGCCATCACCTGGTCCTTGAGGCCGGCATTGCCGGGCACACCGAGGGACTTATCGCCTAAACACAAGAACCCTGCCCATGGCTGCGAGGTCACATGCTGCTTGCTACCGATGACTTTCTACATTGCTTACCGAAGATGCCCAGGCGGTAATTGATGGACACCAGAACGATATCCTCGCACATGAAGTACTCGGGCCCATAGTTGGACACTTTGCTGGACCCCGCCGTGAACCCTCCGCCATGAATCCACACCATGACCGGTTTCTGCTTCTGGTCATTGCTACAGATTGGAGGGGTGAACACGTTCAACTTTAGACAGTCTTCGGATCCTACGTAAGTGCGGAGCAGGAATCCCTTGGAGTAGCACTCGTCTCCTTCAATAGTTGCGTCTAAAACCCCTGACCATGGTTTCGCTGGTTTGGGCGCCTTTTTGAGCAAACGAATTTTATTTCGATAGAGATAAGCTAACTATTCATAGGAGGTCAGACTGTATATTCACCTTGAATCTCAAAGTACCAATTGGTGTTTCTGCGTAGGGTATCCCATGAAACGTCCAGAATGGTCGCCCATTACTGGCCACGTCCACTTTCCCTTGAAGACTTCCGGCTTTTGTGTGAATAATCGCCGTTTTCTCAATCATTTTCGAGAGCGCTAACTTTCTAGACTGACGCCATTAATGCGAGGCTGCGAGGAATTTTATCGAAAGTAGCTCGAGCTGTCGCTCAAGTGTAAATTGCGCAAGGAGTACGAGTTGACAACAAAATTTATAGCTGATAACATTGAAATTAATGATTGCATTGCATTAGCGAAATCAGTTGATAATGCTATATTACGAAAGTTTGCATTGGTTTACAATGAATACCTCACTCTATTCATTCTTAGCTTCTATATGCTTTAGCATCATCTTTATTGCTATCACGTCAGTGCAAATGGTAGATAGAAGGAATTAAAATATGTCATTGTTGCTAGCCTTCATCATTTGCATCCTATTTCCATTTCTATACTTTACAACAATGTAATAATTAAACCTTAGCCTTTAGCACAATGTCGAACAAATAGAATCGATTCCTGAACTATGCTCTGCATCCGGCTTCTGAATACTATGGACTTCTAGTTAAGAATGCCTTCTTCATTTCCAAATCCCATGTAATGAAATAAATTTCCAATTAGCAACAATTAACTATACAGATTTACACTGTCGAATGTTCAGCAATCATCTTATCAATCTCATCCCAGAACGCCATGCGATGGCTTTCCGGAAACACGATCATCTTCAATGAATGCCCGAAATGAATGAGAGTTTTCCCATTGGTGGGCAGCCAATTCACTTCGCATGGCTCTCCATTCGCGGTCCCATTCGGATCGGATGTTTTGGCGAAGTTGGCCCAGAAGCGAACGAACCGCTTGATGGTCTTGTCTTCTGGGCTATCAGCGCGTACCTTCGGCGACATGCTCGTCTGGAACATGTAATAGGCTTCGTCGGCATGGCATACTCCTTCATCTGCCACGCTTGACAATTTTTTCAAGATGTTCAATTCGCCCTCCATTGCGAACCGGTAAACGTACACCGGATTGGGGTTGCTGGCTACCATGAACTGCCACGTCCTGTAAATATCGCGCAAGAAGAAGGTGTCCGTATGGATCTGCAATGGTATAACAATGTCTTTGGATTGGACGCCCCGGGTAAGGATGCTGTTACTTCAAAGAAACTCTTTCGGTTAGCAGTCTTCCGCGGATCTTTCTTGCCGAAGTAGAAGTCCTGAATTCTGCGCGCGACCATTTTTGCCAAATCGCTGCCATGTGCAAGTCCATACTTGGGCGCAATGGCGTCATAGAAATCGTCCAAGACAGCGCACCCAGGATGTTGTTCCGAAAACAAGTTAAAAATAATTCCCTCAAGCGAATTGTACCCGAGAATGGTGGGCACTTTGATGTATCTCCCCGACTGCATCACGTGTTCCTGGTCCACGGGGAGGAAGGACTGCTCATATGGATTCGGGCCTTCGACGACAGGCGCAAAGGGACGCAGGTGCGAAACAACGTGCGACTAAGGAAACCCTCAAATACAATCCCGACCCTGAGGACTATTGGCACCTGATTACATCTTTACAAGAATACGCAGCATTCAGGAGCTCTTCCTTGGACGCTTGCATCAGCACGTCAAGGACGACCTTCTCCGACGCGCCCTCCACGTGGAAATACGTCGCAAGCTCTTCGGGGTTGAATTGTCCGCTCATCCATGGATTCAATGCGGAACCACTTTGCATGATGACCTTGTGGAAGAGGCCTTCGCCCATTGGCGAACAGAGCAGAGCCCCAATGGATCCGGCGCCCGCGCTTTCTCCGAAAACCGTCACATTTGCGGCGTCTCCACCAAACGCCCCAATGTGCTCTTGCACCCAGCGTAGGGCCATCACCTGGTCTTTGAGGCCGGCATTACCGGGCACGCCAAGGGACTTATCTCTTAAACTCAGAAAGCCTGCGCATGGCTGCGTGTTCAAATTATACCAGGACTTTCAGCATTGCTTACCAAAGATTCCCAGCCGGTAATTGAACGATACGAAAACAATGTCTTCGGACATGAAATACTGTGGCCCAACGTACTCGACTTTACTCGATCCCACCTGGAAACCTCCGCCATGAATCCATATCATAACGGGCCTCTTCTCATCGCTGTTGCAAATTGTTGGCGTGAATACGTTCAGAGTTAAGCAGTCCTCCGATCCCACGGGTGTCTGCCGCCATTCATGTATAGAATAGCATTCATCTCCTTCAATTGTTGCGTCCAGGATACCCGTCCATGGTTTCGCTGGTTTAGGCGCCTTGAAAATGCGCATTATGGACTTTTCACAAGTTTCTATTCTTTTCCTATGCTTTAAAACATGGACGGCCAACCCAACAAGAACGGGGAATGCCCGTCGGATTCTAGAATACTCCGAGCTTATCTGTTGTTTAATTCCCTTAATAGAAAGCCCTAGCTATCCCTGACGGTGGATAAGTTCAGGGAAAACCCTGGTGGTCCTTACCCACTACGGCATGGGTTGGTTGTCCTTGGTTTAAAACCTTACTTTGAATCTTAGAATGCCAACTGGCGGTTGTGCGTAAGGAATCCGATGGAATGTGAAGTACTCTCGTCCGTTGCTTGCGACATCCACTTTTCCGCTAAGACTTCCGAGTTTCGTGTGGACAACATGCATGTTTCCAAAAAGCCGCCAACTTGTAATTTGTTTAGACGTCAACTAAGCTACAAAGGAGGCGTACAGAAGCTATTAAGCGTGCTAATACAAGTCTAATGATTGCATACTATGTGTAGCGCACACGCGCGTGGACACGCACTGTTATCAGTGATCCTTATCAGTTTTCTGATTTTCTTCCTGGCCTCGTACATATAGAAACAGAAAGATTTCAAGTAATGAAAGCATCTCAAAAGCCATTTGTGATTTCATTTTCATATCATTTCGCTGAGGTTCATTTACGGGAATGGAAGTATTTGGATAATTATTGACGTCAACTAGAGTGCTCATAAACATATTTACACCTTAACTAGGCTATGCTAATAGTAAAGCAACCCAAATTTTTTATTTTATTTGGAATTTCAGCGAATACAGGTAGTTGTAAAGTATAAAAAAAGATATTTCACATATTGGCATTGTTTGCTTTGCGCACTTGCAGGAATCAATAAAATAAACAATAGGTAATAGTCGTAGTATCAAAAAGGGTACAAATCAATGATCAACAGTGAGATGGGGAAATACTTAAAGACCAAATTCGAAATGTGCCCGCATTAGTATATCAACCTCGTCGTCGGAATCGCTGTCTAGCCATATCTCCGAATCGTTGAAATCAAATGCCATTGGAGCTCTTCTTAGTGCACGACCTCTTCCACGTCCCCTGGCACGTCCGCGACCACGAGTCTGTCGCGAAGCTCTTGAGCTCGCAGGGGCGGTTATATTTCGAGAAATCTGTCGTGATTCGACCAGACTCTTGCGCGCCTGCTGAACCTCGGAAGTATCATGTGAAATGATCTGCAACGTGGGAGTATTAGGCAAATCATCAACGATTGTAAACGCAAGTTACTCGATTGACGATGTTATCAATCGTCATTGAACGAATGCAAGTGGTGACTTTTTGACGGCATATCGGACACCCAATATTGGTGCGCCTCCATTCCATGATGCAGCTTTCGCAGAAAGTGTGGCAGCAATTCAGGGTGGACGCGCTGATGAAGAGCTCCATGCAAATGCTGCAGGTGAGCTCTTCATTCAAACTGCTGTTGGCTGCTGTTGCTGCGTGGTTGCTTGGAGATGCGCCTTCGCTCGCTGGTTCCTCAGTGAGGGGCTTTTCTGCTTCACTTCGCGCCTCAGCGTCTGGCGGATCATCCTCGATGATAATAACAGAGTCATCGAGATCAACTGCGTAGTCGTTCCCTTCGGTTTGCTCTTTGAAGCGGAACTCGAATGTTCCGATTGTCAGCGAGTCATTGTCGTGAATTGGCTGAGTTTTGTGTTTGCCATTATTTCTTCGATTGATCAGGATGCCATTCGAACTCTAGGCGCAAATTCGTCATTAATAAATGCATGGAAAGGAGAGCAAATTCTGCTAACCGTGTCAGTTACATGCCAATTATTGTTGATCATATGAATTCTACAATGCTGTCGACTCACTGATATGTCTTCTAACACGTATGAACAATGAAGTGACCGTCCAATCGTTAACTAGAAGAATTCATTGAATCGTCGAATCTTACCAGAAACGTGCAGATTAGGATTATAACCCTCAATAACGCACCTCATCAACAAAAGCACATTCCGTCCTTTGCGGCAGCCGAATTAAACGGGGCATTCTAATATAAATATATATGCTTTAATTCCTCCAGTATTCGGCTGTAATTAATTTGCGATATTTGGCTCTCTCTGACTGGTTCGTTACAGATATAAACGGAATGCGAATTGGTTGCAGATGGCGTGCTTGTGAAAACATGTGCATATTGTTTGAAACAATTGCATTATTGTTAATAAATTTAAATTAACATTATCTATAATACACCTCAGATTCACATGGTTACATATTACGAGAGGCTGATTGTTTTCTCTATTTTTCAATTTGTTTCTCATTGGTTCCTTGTGACTATTTTTATATTTGTTGTATAGATTATTAAGAGTTTTCTAATGATAATAGGATAAGGATAATGAGACTAATTATACACAATATTCAATTATGAGGGTCCTGATAAGATGTAAAGGAAAAGATTATGATGCGAAACTGAAATACGTAGTTATGCTTTATTTAACAATGATGTTAGAAATCGAACAGGAGAGTTTGCTGAATTCCAAAAATACTATTTATCCATGAGGTCCATTAAGCTGCCTGGTCACATCCTGCCGAACCTGGCCAATCACACACTTTTAGTGTGGGATTGAAGTGTAGATTATGAGGGCAACGCATAAGGACTGCATGATTAGGGTCACACATGCAATACTCTGTACATGTTCCGTTGACTGGGAAGAAATCGGGGTACTGTGGCGGTGGCTGGGGGCAGACCATATTGCACTTGTTGGATTCCGCAAGAGCAAAGATTGCTAGGCACAAGGCGAATGCCAGGAATCCTGAAATGATAGTAATTTCATAGAGATTATATTAACTACAATATCGAACCTACCTTTCATGTTCGTTTCGTTAATAAAGCACTTCAAAGCCAAATGCCAGACTACTAATTACTAAAATACAAAAGTGCTGCTGCTTATATGCTATTTGAATTGGAAGATATCTGGTGATCCAAGGTACGCTGATAAGCATTATTTCAAATGCTGATTAGTTGTACAGCAAGGTAAACTGATGAAATGTGATTAGTGTATTGAGATATTGGCATTTTTCTGATTTTAATTAATTATATTGTGAATCACAATACCTCAAATAATTGTATGAAGTTCAATATCGCTCCTTTAAATTGCATTCTCAACAAGTTTGTTCCGTCTTACGTTTTTTAACGTAATCAGCCTTATCTCAATAAGATAATTGCATCAATTTGTGGAAAATTCAATTTCCTTTATTTCAGTAAAATATGTAAAAATTTATTGAGAAATTACAACAATGAACGTAAAAATGTTCGAGGTATTAAGACTTTAAGTACAAGCTCATTTCATTTTTAAGAAACCGTTCTAATAGGTTGATTATAATGGTTTCTAATGAACCATTCTTGAGAATAAACGCCACAACCGACATCACATCGTTGGCGTCAATACCTTTGAAGATATTTATAAAAGCTTGTTCCAATTTAGTGCGTTGAGCAGGTGTGAGTTCTTCCGAAAGAACCTGAGCGACAGGCTTAAATTTGCCATGATTTGAGAGAGCAGCTAGTACTGAACCAATTGTTCCACCTGCAAGAAACCCAATTATCAAATGAACCAACATTTCCCAGTTTAATATACCTATTGCCAAGCCAATCGGCCCACCAAGGAGACCTCCTCCAAGAGCAAATGAGCCGGCTGTAAAAGCGCCTCTAGCGCTTTCATTTACGGTGCATTTCAAACCTTTTTGAGAACTAAGTTCTTGAAGGACATAAACAATTGCTTCCCTGTTGATGGGCATGGTAAATTGAAGGCAAATACAAAGTTGATGACCAAGTTATGATTAATATGGAATTGATACAAAGGAAGATTGGGATATCAACACTGACATTCAATTGACTATACTTTATCACATATGTGACCTATTTAAATTCGTTGTATCTTAATTTTGATATGAAATTAATTTAATAAATATGTAACTTGAACACAAAATGGCGAATAAATTAGTAATCAGGAGTAAATCCAATTGGACATGTTATGGAACGAGATAATTATATCGTAAAATCAAGAAAACCATGCCCTCGCTAAAGAAGGCATCAATTATCTCGTCTATTTAAGAAATTATATTCCATACAAGAATTTGAAAAAAGTTTAATAAAGGACAAGCAAACATAACCACAATTTATTCGCAAGTTTTTCCAAGTTTCGTCTGCGAAGTTGTGCAAATCAGTCTCAGAATGTAAACGAAAGTTACTGCAGATTATTAGCTGGTGATTACTTGTGGTTTTAGGAATCCAATGGGGGATCGATACAGCATGCACAGCCAGCTGGAGCATTTACAGTCGAAATGTATAGGAACCGGTCATGCAGATACAACAAAGTTCGAATGGCTCGTGAATCAACATCGCGATAGTTGTGCGAGTTACTTGGGCCATCCAGACCTGCTGAACTACTTCGCAATTGCAGAAAACGAGTCCAAGGCGCGAATTAAGTTTAACTTGATGGAGAAAATGCTCCAACCTTGCGGCCCACCACCGGAAAAGAGCGACGATTGAATCTATTGCCTTTATTTGCCTTCCACTACACATTCTTTAGCCACAACATCTTGAACAAGGTACACGTAAAATACAGCATTATCTGTAAACTCAAAAAGAATGTGTGAGCACATTCAATCAACAGTTTCGGCGCAAACACCGACCAGATGAACAAATGTCGACGCTGAAAGAGAGCCACGCCATAAATTACAATAAGCATGATTACACGGACTGTGATGTTAATCCGGAACACGTAGAATGGAGGCAGACTCGTTTTGCAGCAAACGAGCAGCATTCCGAGGCATTGGAACGCGTAGCAATGCAAAGCAGTGAGTAGGCCGACAATCGTCGGAATGTAAGTCGATAGTCCAGTATATCCCGGCGCCAAATCAATGCTCGCAATACTATTCGAGTGCCCCTGGAGGAAAAAGAACGCGTAACCGAGATAGACGTGCCACAGGGTGAGGAAAAACGGGCTGCGCACATTTCCGACTAGAATTCGCGAGCAAATGATCATTGAAGGGACAAGAATTGTGTTATGCGCTCTAAGCAGAAAGACAACGACTAGAACGAATAGATTAAGCAATCGACTGCTGCCTTCTTGAATCCCCGATGAAATGCGAAAGAGTTGGCTACCAATTAGGACCCAGATGAACTGAGCAAATGTGGGCGAACGTTCGTAGTGAAATTTGTAGATGAAAATAAGCGAAAGAATGATTGGTTGGTGAATGAGAAACCGTCGCGGTTTGGAGAGAAAGTAGTGGCGAAATGTAAGATAAGTGGCAAGTAACGCGAATAAATGCAACAGCTTCAGGGTCGCGATGTTTTCATCCCTCAGCAGCCAATGCGTGTTGATGCCCCTTGCAACCCTAATCATTTCGACACCTGCCCAGGGCATCACAGTAACGAGCGTCACTTTCTTCTTTGATTGGAACACGCAAACTGCTATCAGAGTAAATGTTGTGTTGAGGAGAAAGTAAAAAATCTCCTCTTCAAACTCGATGTAACTAGAAGCGAGCAAAAGGCTGGCGTGAAGCAGAACAGGCAAACTATTCCAGAAATATGTCTTGCAGCATTTCAGCTCGATGATCGACATAAATGACCTCAGATTTTCGATGAAAATTGCGACCTGTCCAAGCATTATTATCAGGACATATCTGCTCTCCACGCACTCGAAGTAGTAGTAGACAAGAATGAAAATTGCGCCACTGACCGCATTCAGAATGTGAGAGAAGTGGTCCAGACGAGTGCTTCTACTGAAAGCATAATTCACATAGACAATTCCGATGAGGGCATTCACGCTGGCAGCGAATGCGAACAGCAGGACGTTCACGTCTTCCTTGACCGATGTGGCGACAAGATGCTCGCTCATTCGCTTCAAGCAATGATGGTACTGGGCATAGGCTTCTTGGGCATGCAGCCCTTGGAAGTCCTGGCGGCGTAAGGCTTCCGCAAAGTTGCGATCTGCGAGGGTGAGCAGGTTCTCACAGTTGTTGGCGTTCCGTCTGAGGATGAGCGAGTTGTAGTAGGCGATGTACAAGAGCTGCGTGCTGTTCTCAGGCGCGAAGAGAAAGGGCAGGAAAGTGCCCACACTAGTAGCCGGCATGGCAATTCCGAATAGAGCCGAAAGACTATTGGCCACATCTGTCTGTGGAATCTCATCCTGCGTCAGTTTTTTGCTGCAATTTACGCGCAGTTTATTGTGCCAGATAATCAAAGGCACGTGCGTTTCGCTGTACGTTGTTCCGCCGTGTCCCCCGGAGTCCTTCATGCCATGGTCGCCGGTTACCAGGAGCAGAGTCTTCTCTTCCCACGTGTGCGTTGCTAGGATGATGTCCTTCACAACTTTATCCATTTCGCGCAACTTTGGCTGGACCAGCGAGCTGAACGGGCCTCGAACGTGCCCGATATGGTCTAGTCCCAGGTAATGCAAGAACATCATGTCCCAGTCGTGATTGTGCAGCTCTCGAGCAATGTGGCGGGTCACGTTGTTGTCCACTTCAGTGAAATCGTTGACGAAAAACGACGTTGTTCCCTCTGAGCGAGAAAACTGCTGAGGAAACATACTCAGCCAGGTATTGTCGCCGTAGAATAGCATCTTCTTGCCTCGGGTAGCTGCCCGGTGAATGAAACTGTCTTCTATCTTGCTTGTGGCACCCAAATTCAGGACAATGTCGATGTACTGCGGCACTGAGCCGGTCAACAAGGCTTTGATTCGGGGCAATGTGACTGTTGGCGCCTCGGCCTTCATATTCAGCATGCAGTGCATCTTCTCGTACAGAAAGGGCATATTCTCGGCTGTGTGGAAGTCGTGTCTCAGTCCATCAATCACCACGACTACCAAACGATCAATTTGGGGCTGGTAGAAGCTCGCCGGGTCAATGGTCACATTTTGAACCTTCCTCGGGGGATCTATGACCATCGTTCCATACTGCGACACCGGGAAGTATCCCTTCAGAAAGAGAAGCATCAAAAATTGCACTAAGAACGTTTGAAAAATGGTCCAAAATGTAAGTTTCATGTTTCAAGTCTATTTTGGTTTTGTGGTTATGTTTTAATGCATATTTACATTAAATATTTGTTATTGCTGGAAGCAGCATCGATGAATTATTGCGCGAATTCACGACATTTCTTTAGTTGAACTTCTATAATTAACTTCTAGAATATAACACAATCAACATTTACAATGGGTCTTTATGTACAAGACTGAACCAGTGGCCGCATTCGCATCGCTTCGGTTGGCCTTTGTGCAACCACATCCAGGTCACCGTAGTGGCATCTTCTTCGCAAATACAGCCCACAATACGAGCGTCGAATGCCGATGGGATCTCATTGGGTTGCGCTTTCGTTCCGGCGCCGCGTTTGAGGACTTTCAAGTCGAAAGGGTTTTCGTTTCCAGCTGCTTTTGCGAGCAGTTCCCGTTTCTCCAAGCCGGTAGCATGCTCGATGGGGTCGCCCAAAGTAACTGGAACCGAAAGCCCATCAATGGAGTACTCTGCGGTCCTGATGGAGAATCGCCAGAACGATCCCAAATTACGCAATAGCTATAAGGATGACCGGAACAGAAACGCTGTCTTCTTACTTTTAGTGGCGAAGCACCTCCGGGTGCACATTAGGTTCCTTTTGGCTGCGTTGACTGCGACCGTTGCGATTAGGGAAGCCATTCTCCAGGAAATTCTAAGCTGCTCCTGATCAAGCACACTTCACGTTGAATCCCTCTTCGATTTCTTACATAAATGTCAAAATGTCGAGTGCGGTGTTGCCAAGCCAAACAAGTTTTATTTTCAGAATTAGCGATATTTTATTCATGGGTCACTATGATTACAAATCTTCGAGTGTGGCAGCTTCGCTAAAAGTGGACTTTATTACAGAACTTGTGATCTGCGGATCGCGCAAGTACCTTTCGACGTATTTGAGGCCATGTGCGCCATTATTTGAATACGAGTGAAACATTTGCTTTGCCAACAAATCATCGCGAAATTGTTGAATGAAGTAGATCCAAGCATCTACTGGTCCATCAGCCGTTAATACTTTGCGTTTCTCTCGAATGTAAAAGTTGGGATGGTCTTCCAGGATGTCCAAGTTGGCTAAAACTCGCTCGTCTACTTCGTACAATTCTCCTTCGACATTATGCCCCATTCCTTTTGATTCACAATGAAATTGCACATATTTGAATCTCAACATATCGGACGAAATACCTGGCTTGTACAGGAGGAACGGGATGTTGTAAATCGTTGCGATAATTAGCGGATATTTCTCCACTGTCGTAGCACTTGCCAAAAATTGGCATTTTCCCAATACGTCCTTCTGAAAGCATTGATGATTCGGCTCATTGCGCTTTAGCGTGCCGTAAACAAAGACTTTATGCAGTGACATTAGGAATGTTTATGAATCAAGTGCTTAATTATGCAGTCCTTCGTTAAGAATCGCCAATTATCGCGTGCAATGTTGCCACGCTATTGCGCAAAAAATTAAAAATATTGCCGATAATCTCAGGTAATTTCTTCGTGGCTTGGCGTCTAGCGTCGCAGATTTTCACGTTGCACGCGTCGCATAAGCGAAGCATTGCCTGAACGCAAAATCTGAATGAATAGACTTGCCACTGAAATCGTTCGTTGTTGTTTCAGTATCTGAAGTATGCTAAGTAAATAACCGGGTATCATCAAACAGACTGCGTTCTCATTGGGCACGGAAGGACGCGGTGCAAGCGTAACAACGGCATCGAGATGTCGGTCGAAGGTGAAAGCAACAAAAATTCCGCAATCGAGGTATTTTGCACTAACATATTCCAAACGTAGTCTCGCTACGATTCCATTGCGAAAACTCCCTCGACGTTCGAGCGTGTGTTTTGCGTTGTATGATGCACTGAAATTTCATGCGGAACATGTTTGCATTCGTTTGCTTATTCAATATGGCTGTGCGTGTTGTTGAAAAAGCGGGAAAATTTCGATGTGTTGTAGAAAGATGAAGAGCCTGCGAAAATGAGCGATTCCAAGGAAGCAGCTGACAATCAGGATGCGGACAAGGAAGCCGCGAAACGGGTGGATGCCAAGGGCAAGACTGCCGAGCTGGACGCCGTCGACGAGAAAGTCAACGATGGCAAGGATTTGAAAGACAAGAAGAGCAAGAATAGCAAAACTGAGGACGACAGCAACGACGAGGAGGAGGACGACGACGAAGACCAGAAGCCCGCCAAGAAGAAGGCCGAGCAGAAAAACGATAAAGCGAAAGAGGAGAAAAAGGTAGGAATGTGGTTCGTGCCCTTGATTGCGTGCCCTCTAAACGGCCAGGTATTTGCAGAAAAGCGAAGACGACGATGACGGCGAGGACGAGGAGAACGACGAGAAGGGATCTGGCGTTGAGCTGGGAGCGATTCCTCGCATCGACGCGTCAATATCCCGATTTAAAAACGTCGACTTGAAGCTGCTGCATCGGCTACTCTTCAAAGCGCCCTCCAAGACGCCGCTGCTGAAGAAGAACATTCGTCAATTCAACGGCTTCAAGTTCACAAAGGCGTCGGACGAGTACGCGAAGAAGATCTCGTCGATGGCGTCGTTCGAAGTCAAGCAGTTGCGTATGATCTGCGAGATGCTGGACCTGGAGAAGAAGGGCAATCGCGAGGAGCTGTCGACGCGCATTCTCGACTTTCTGGTCGAGCCGAAGGACTCTGGGAAGGAGGTGACCGGCGGGCGGCCGCGGCGGTCGGCGGCCGTCAAGGCCAACAATCGAGGCTACTCCTCGCACGACGACGACTACACCAGCGACGAGAGGACGACCAGAGCCAAGCGCAACATGGGCAAGCGCACGAATCTGAAGGAGGAGACCTCCACGGAGGAGAGCGACGAAGACTTCCAGCCGACGGACGAGAGCGAAGAGGAGAAGCCGCGCAAGGGCCAGCGACGCGCCGGACGGCGGAAACGCGACGAGACGGACGAGGAGGAAGAGAGCGAAGAGGACAGCGAGGAGTCGGAGTTCAGCGACGAGGAGCCGAAGAGCAAGCGCCGCAAGACGGCCAGCGTCAAAGCGAAGGGTCGCGGCAGCGGGGGCGGGGGCGCGCGTGGCCGGGGGCGGCAGGCAGCTGCAGCAGCGGCGGCAGCAGCAGCCCCAGCTCCCAAGCGGAAAACGCCGGCGCGACGCGGCCGCAAGAAAACCGAGACGTCCGAGGAGGAGGAGAGCGAAGCGCACGAGGAGGCCTCGTCCTCCGAGGACGAGCCGTTGGTCAAGAAGGCAGCCAAGAGTCCGCAGCCGCCTACCGTACGTTGAATCCGCACCTCTTCTGCTCGTTTTTTGCACTGTCTTGTCATTCCAGGACGACGAGATCAAATCGTATGTTAAGGAGATCTTGGATGGCGCCAATCTAGAGGAAATTACCATGAAAACCGTCTGCAAACAAGTCTATTCCCACTACCCTGATTTCGATCTCACTCACAAGAAAGATTATATCAAGAATACAGTGAAATCGGTAATTGCGCAGTGATTGCGGGCGCCCGTTCTAGGTAAATGTTCGCTTATGTTTGTCACTTTCTCGTTTGCAGCTCATATCAACTTAATTGCACCTCTCTTTCGATGTACTTTAAACAACTGACTTTGGTTCGTGTGCTTCAGTACAATTTTCGGATTGCTGGGCGAGATTAGGTTGAGCGACGGCAGTTATTAAATAAGAATTCTTTAAATTATCTACATGCCATACAGTTATTCGGCACAATAGGTTTAGGCACGTTCATTTCGCAACAGATTGGCGCATTTTTAATTACTTTAAAAATGATACTTTTGGATGAAGTTATATTTGATAGATATTTGCCTGTAAATATTGTCAGGTTTTAAAATTAAAGAAAATATTGCAAATTCGCTCTAGATCCGTCTCCACGCTTCATCGTTGTATTCATATTCGAATCGTTCATTACTTCGATGCGTATTCTGGTTACAGTTCTAAACTACTTTTCGAAAGATCTTCAATTCCAATCCATTATTACGAAAATATCATTATTTCAAGTATTAGCATGAAGCACACCTATTTCTCTTGTTATACGAATCACTTTAATACAACTTTCATGTAAACAGAGAATTAGGTGATATTAAAATGGTTTACTAAAGATTTGCTATTTCAACATTTCCCCGGGCCAAAAGTGGCATTCGATAAGGATTTACTGACTTGAAGCTAGAAATTATGAATTCATCGATAACTTGTGAGTGGAATTGGAGTTTTTGAAATATTAGCAACAGCAATGGGAATATGGACATTATTCAAAGAATAACATAAAATTAGAGACCAAAAGTTGAAAATTAATTTTCAACAAACAACAGGAACATAAGTATTTAAAAATGAACAATTATTAAATATCTAAATAAGCAGTCTACAAAGACAATGAATAACAGACTCATCTTGCTTATTGTTGCAAATACATACATCTCTTAAAACCAATCAATTGAGTGAGGGTTTTCCTTTCAAATCAAATTGTGTATCAAATGAATAAATTAGAACAGTTACAATAAGACATCCGAAGAATGTTGTCTTATAGCAAATGTATCCATGACGAAAGTTGAAAGCATTTCAACTAATTTGCAGTCAGCTAATTGAAATCCAGGTCGTTTTTTAGGAGGGTGCACAAGGGGCCTAAGTGTTGCGTGTGTCACACGCCTTCAGGTAGTTGTTTAGCATTTCGCTGATGGTGTTTTTGAACGAATTACAAGTTTAACCCTAAAACAATGGCAGTTGGTAACAAATTGATAAGTAGGAACGAGTGTCGTTTTAGGAACGTAACAAATTCGCTAAGAATTTAAGATCGTTTCTCATCAGAAGACATCATGCTATCAGTGCCTTCATCCATCACTCGATCGAATTTGCTGAAAGTTACATGGCGCTTCTTCTTCTCTTTCGCCTTGAGGGTGTTAATGGCCGTTCGCAGCTTTAGTTTATCGGCTTCGTACTTGGCCATGTTAGCCGATGTCTTTTCAAGTTCTTGCGCTTTGCTGCGATGCTCAGCCTCAAACTCTTTGCGAGTGCGCTCCTGCGACATTTCACTCTCGCTATGCTGTTGCTTTTCTTTCAGCGTCTTCTCGACGATCTCCATTTTCGTAGCATTATGCTGTAACGTGATCTCAGTCTTTTCGGACATGGCTTGGTCAAGCATCACCTTGTGCTGCATTTCTAATTGCTGAATGTCTGCCTGCAAATTATTGTAGACCGCCAAATCGCGGCGTTTCTTGGCGAAGCCTTCTTGAATGTCATTGATTTGGCTCGAAGAGTCGACGCATTCTTCCTTCTGCTTGCGCAAGATTTCCAAAGTCGCTTGCAGCTGCTGTTCGCAAGCAATCTTTGTATTAGCAACGCTCTCCTTCTCGCCAGTGAATTCCTTCAAGCTGGCGTCAAGCAATTGCTTGAAGAGCTGAAAATCGTTGCAGAGATAATCGTCCAAGGTGTCTTCGGTAACAACGATGTCGTGCCCTAACTGTTGCAAGCAATCCGACATTTTCTCGCAGATGTTACCGATGGCATCTTGATTCGTTTCGAATTGATCTTCTTCGGCCTTCCAATTAGCGTGAATCGCTCGCAACTTATTCAGCTGAAACAAAGTCGCTTTCAGCTGGTGGCCCGCAGCATCCAGCGACTCTTCCAAGCTCTGCTTCGTCTCAGCAAAGTCCTCAGCGCCCTGATTCAAGTCAGCATCAAGTTTGCGCAGTTGCTCCTTGAACGATTGAATCTGCTCTTCCTCAGCGCGGCAAACCTCCAGGAAGTTGACATTAAGTGTCTCAATTTTTTCAGTCAACGCGGCAATCTCGTTGCCGAATTCATCACGATCGGATTGCGCCTTTGCCAATATTGCTGTTTGCAGCTGAATGGCAGCCGCAAGCTCGCTGCTTTTCGACGCTCTCTGTTCGCTTAATCTCTCGCTCTTGTTTTTCGCTTTCGCCAAATCCAACTCGCGAATCGCTATCTCGTCTTTAATCTTGCGAAACCCTTTGAATCCCACCCTCACATCGTGGATCAAAGTCGCAATCCGTTGAAAATTTACTTCGCTCTCTTGATGCAAGCGCAAGTAATTCTTCACTTCATTGACGAGGGCGCTATTCTCGAGCTTCTTATCCGAGTTTTCGGAGGTCTCAATAGATAGTTGATTCTCGAAATTGGCTGCAGTCACTTCACTGCGCTTCTTTTCCTCGTTTAAGAAGTTGAAGTTGGCCCGGTGATTCGTTTTGAACGACTTTTGCAGAAGCGAAATGTTGGCGTTTTCTTCAATCTGTTGAATGCAATTGATTACACCATCCATCTATCACTACAACCAGCTATTGTCACTTACAATTTCTTGAGTTTCCACCGTGAAGGAAAGATTGTAATCCATCGTGGACGTGCTGCTGGATTGCGATTCCTGGAATCTTATCCAGAAATTGAATGTGTTGACGTTAACCGCTTCGCAAGTGTCGGCACACCAAAAGTTGATAAAGTTATACGAAGATGTGTAGGTAGGAAGCAATGAATGTGTAATAGACAGTATATTCAAAGAGCAGCACGTTAAACTATTATCTGCAAGAGTTCTTATCAGATTTGCGAATATGCAGGATCAGAGGAATGATTTGCAGATGTCAAGGACTTGACGAATGGGACATTTGTCAAAAACCTAACCTGACCGGAAGTTGGTTAGTCCTTAGACGAGAAGAAACAAGAAGGATCAAGCATGGACCCAACAGTTTTGCAGAAGCAATTACGTGATAATAATGCAGACCTTGTGGACTTTTGTAAAGATATGGAGTCTTGGAGTGAGGACATGAAGCGCAAGGAATCACAGCTGAAAGCCGAAGTCGATTCTCAGGTGAGGGGTGTCTTCATTTCCTTGTTATCGCAGCGAATAACGGCAAGTACTATGATCAGCTACCACTACCTCGCAACATTAAGCGCAAATCGGAAGATAAGTGCAAGCAGAAGAAGAAGGCGGCTTCGGGCGTTGAGGAGGCTACGAGCAAGTCCAGAGCTCCAAAGGACTTCCGCTTCTGGGAGAACTTCGATGCAGACGCAGAATGCGAAAAGATAGATGCTGCAGACACTGATGACCTCTCGGACGCGTCTGATACTGAGGAAGCGATTGAGGAGGCGAATGAATTGAAAGATCGAGGAAACGAGTTCGTGAAGAAAGGGCAGTGGGCAGCAGCCAAGGATTGCTATACATCAGCTATTGGCCGCTATGGCTATGATTCCACTTACTACTGCAATCGGGCACTGTGTTCTTTGAACCTGAATGAATTCAAGAGTGCGGAAACGGATTGCTCCACTGCCCTGCAACTGGATAAGAAGTACGTCAAAGCCATGTTTCGCAGAGCGAAAGCGCGAATGGCATTGCAGCAGCAGGAAGAAGCCGCCGAAGATCTGAAGACGCTACTAGTTATCGAACCCGAAAATAAGGAAGCACAAAAAATGCTAGATTCCCTCGTGAGTGTCACCTGCAATGCATTCCAATCCTTCATTCATTAACAAATTTCCAATTTACATCCAAGGTGAAGAAACCAAAGGAAGTAACACATGTGTCCAAGTTTACAGCATCGAGGCCGAAAATGAAAAAGACAATGGATATGAACACAGGGACGAGCAACGAGCCTGCGTTCACAGGGAAAGTCATCGAAAGGAAATCCGAAAGTTGTATGGACATTCCATGGCCAGCCGGTGCTGATATCATCCCAGTGAAAAGTTTCATAAAGTCGCCGAAAGATCGCTCACTTATTGCCTTGAAACGAATTCCTGTGACTGATCGATGTTTTACAAGCAGCCCTTAATTAGAAATTACTTGCAACTTGTCAAACGCAGCTGGCATTACTTTGTTTTGATTGAACTCGTTTGTACTTATTGATTTTTGGAGCGCTGTAGAATACAAACAATGCGAGAGCTCTCTATCTTCTGTTAGTTGAGCGCGAATTCCAGCGATGCAAAGATACGAGGTGTTTGAGCGGGTTGGTCAGGGCGCTTACGGATTCGTAATGCACGCAGTCGATAAGAAGACGAGCGCACATGTCGCTTTAAAGAAACTCTACATCAAATCGCTGGAAGAAGGCATTCCGAAGAGTATTATGCGAGAGATTACAACACTTCGAGTGCTGAAGCACGATAATGTAAACATTCTGGAGCCAACTGACTGAACCACGCATAGCTGAAATTGTTTTAGATTGTGCAGTTAGTGGATGTCGTGCCACATGGCATGGGTTTAGTCCTGATAATGGAGTACCTGCCTTCCAACCTGCACCTGAGCATACAAACGCTAAAGGAGAAACTAATTCTTCCCATCATCAAATCCTACTTGTGGATGCTGCTGAATGGCGTCGCCTACATGCACGAAAACAACATAATGCATCGCGACCTAAAGCCAACGAACCTATTAATCTCCGACAAGGGTCAATTGAAAATCGGCGACTTTGGCCTTGCGCGCATTTTCGTACAGAACGAGCCGCAACGTCTCTACACGCATCAAGTCGCCACACGATGGTACCGAGCACCGGAATTGCTCTACGGCGCAAGAAAGTACTCCACCGGCATCGACATGTGGGCAGTCGGCTGCATTCTCGCTGAAATGATTAATCGCGCTCCGTTATTTCCGGTAAAGTCGGCAATATGAGGTGCTCCCAGCACGCTGAGAAAAAAAAACAGAGAAACCAGAAAAATTGCAGCAACTAGTAGGAATTCAGAGATGAATCTTATACGATTAGATGCGCAATTTAACGCCTCACCGGGTGTACTTCAAATTATCATAATACACCCAATGGTTCCTGAGAAAAACCAGAAAAGGGGTACAAAAACTGCGATGACGTGATCGCAGTTTTCCCTGTTTTTCTCAGAAACTACTGGGCATATCGAGATGATTCGAAGTGCACCCGGTGAGGCGTTTAATTGCGCATCTAACCGTCTAAGATTCATCTCTGAATTTCTTCTAGTTGCTGCTGAAAATGACAACACTGTCCATACATTTTCTGCGGGAATTTAAACATGAATCTTATACGATCTGATGCGCAATTAAACGCCCCACAGGGTGCACTTTGAATCATTCCAATACACCCAGTAGTTCGTGAGAAAAAACAGAAAAAGTACAAAAACTGCGATGGTTCTAGTTGCTGCTGAAAATGACAAAAGTGTCCATACATTTTCTGCAGGAACTAGCAGGAATTTAGACATGAATCTTATGCGATCTGATGTGCAATTAAACGCCCCACAGGGTGCACTTTGAATCATCCCAATATACCCAGTAGTTCGTGAGAAAAACCAGAAAAAGTACAAAAACTGCGATGGTTCTAGTTGCTGCTGAAAATGACAAAACTGTCCATACATTTTCTGCAGGAACTAGCAGGAATTTAGACATGAATCTT
>JAOEHK010070584.1:0-15156 GCA_025447835.1 Labidoglobus nevermanni | reverse complement strand
AGTTCATACGCTCGTCTTATTTTCTCATTTTTGAGTTGGGCGTGATAGTAGGTGTGACCTTAGGTGCTGCACATGGCTAACTTTTACAACATCAGCCTACGCACCTGGGTTGCAGAAGCAGCCGAAGGGCCATGAAAATGGGCTCTAACTGGGCGGCACCCTGCTCCCTGCTCTCATCAATGCGATCACCACTATCAGAATATATGATGAACCCCGTTTAAGCGTTCCTAGTTCATACGCTCGTCTTATTTTCTCATTTTTGAGTTGGGCGTGATAGTAGGTGTGACCTTAGGTGCTGCACATGGCGAACTTGTACAACATTAGCCTGCGCACCGGCTGCTTCTGCAACCCAGGTGCGTGTCAACGTCATCTGCGTCTGTCCTCGGCCGACGTGAAGCGCAACTTTGCACTGGGACACACTTGCGAGGACCCGATGGACCTCGTAGCTGGCAAGCCCAGTGGATCGGTGCGCGTATCCTTCGGATACATGTCTTCGGTGGCGGACGCCGTCGCCATCGTCACCATGCTGAACAAGTGCTTCGTTGAGGCATCAGCAACACCCTCGCTGCCGGCACCGCGTCGGCAGATGACACCTCTGTCGCAGGTGACGCAGAAGGTCAGCCTCGACGCCATCTACATCTACCCGATCAAGTCGTGCGCGGCGTTTCCGGTTCGCAGCAGTTGGGCCCTGACCAAGACCGGTTTGCTGTACGACCGCGAATGGATGATTGTGACGCGCAATGGCGTCTGCCTGACCCAGAAGCATGCAACCCGAATGTGCTGCATCCGGCCACGCATCGACCTGGAAGCGGATGTGCTAGTTCTGCAGTGCAACGGGATCAGTAACGTTGTTGTGGGGTTGTCGGGATTGGACTGGGCGAAGGATCAGCCGCAATGTCACAGCAAGGTGTGCGGCGATAAGGTGGATGGATGGGACTGCGGTGACGAGGTGGGCCGATGGCTGGACACCGTTCTGGAGCGCAGCGGGTTGCGGTTGCTACGTCGGGTTGAGCGAATCGCCAAAGGGGTTGCTGGAGCGTGCAATTTGACGCTGGCCAACAAAGCGCAGTTTTTGCTCGTCAATCGAGCCAGTCTTGAGTGGTTGTACGATCGGGTGCCGGACGAGGAACGTTCTGGAACGCTGTTGGACATTGCCGCTCGATTCCGGCCCAATTTACTCGTCGACTTTGGTGAAGCCTTTGCCGAAAATGACTTGCAGTGCTTGCACATTGACAACATTAAGTTCGTTGTGAGTATTCTTCATAGGTTTAAGCGACATCCGAAAATCCAAGTACCAATTTATTTGCTATTATTTCAGACCAATAGCAAAATTATGTTTAATAAGGGAACGTAAACATCATTTATATATATTATGGCTATGCACCCTGGACGGGTTCAACTGTTTCCAGAAAGCTCTCTCTCTCTAGATCAGTATTTCCAATCTTTTTTGCCCCGTAGACTCCTTACCGATATTGTTGGTTTTCATAGACCCCAACTTCGAGCAACGGGACCCCGGGTATTCCCTGTGCTTGTCCGCCAGCATTGTCTACGGTTACGGAATTGCTCGTCAACCCCTAGGGGTCGATATCGACCAATTTGGGAATCACTGGTCTAGATCCTATGTGTTGCAGTGAATCAGCCCACGTTATTTTATTCTATTTTCATTCCTTTATGAGCTTCCTCCTTTCCCTCCGATTGTATACTTTCTCTTGCCAGTAGGTGATTCCGTTCATTTCTAGGTCGTGGTCTAGGTCAAGACTCTTAGTCTAAGTACCTGGTTTTTTATTTTAACCTTCCTCTTTTGCGTTTAGTTCCTGGGTTCCAGACCATTATGTACTACTTTATTGCATCGTTATTGTCGGCTCTCCAAACTTGGCCCCACCATTTCATCCTCTTTTGCTTAATTTTCGTTGTGATGTCTTCTTTAATCACGTTCCATAGCTCCGTTCCATTTTCTCCTATTTTCACTGGTCCTATCACCATCCTTAGTATTTATCTTTCCATTATTCTTATATCTTCTTTTTGCGAGACCATCTGCTTAACTCTTTTGAGTTAAACTGCATATTAACGTATATTTCCAGGCGAAAGGGCAATGCACACGATGTCAGATGATTTGTATTGACCAACGCACCGGCAATAAGAGTAAAGAGCCTCTGGCGACCATTTCCCGCGTGTTTCAAGGCAAAATCGTCTTCGGTGTGTACCTGGAGCAGAGCGACGCTGAGCTTGATGGCGGAGGTTTGCACATCCATCCATCTATGGAAACAAGTGCGCTGATGCGATACATTAGCTCATAAGATGTCAATGACTTCATGTCATTCCATTTGCAATTGTGATGTAATTAAAATTTCCTGTGGCCCGCAAGCACTTCTCTTGCCCACACCATGAACTTCTTCTTTCGCCTCGCGGTTCCTGTCCATGCTGGTTGTCGCCGGTATGCTGCCCGCAAAGTGAAGCCGCCGGATGTGATGCGGTGCACGGGAGGCAAAATTACCAAGGTCGAAAAGAGTGCTGCGACCCAGAGTGCCAAGCCGCGAAAGAAGAAAGTGTGTCGCTACGTGTTTCCCTATCCCGTCGACACGGACTTGTTCAGTCTGAGGCCCCAACCGCAATACATCAAAGAGGGCGATTCGTGTCAACAGGGCAATTGGACCTCGCTCACAATCAGCATACTTTTCAGCATCTTCACCGTGTACTACGTCGCAACCGAGCTATGGCAGCGCACTTACTACTCTTATGACGATGAAGATGATGATGATGATTGGTGATTGGCGTGGATATTCCTCAATTGTACCATTACTTTCATGAAATAGATCTCCCACTTGATAATTGTTAGAAACGGTTTTTGCGGTTTAATATTTACAAGTTTATTGCACTTTGTTTCTCAAATGCCTTGAGAAGCTATTACACCTCACAGGAGAATCGAAAACTCCAGAGAACAGATTTTGTTTGCAGTGCGTTCGTCCAAGGACCTATTCTACGTGCTCATGTATCGAGAACCCAGGAGCATATGGTAATTGTAATGATTATTAATATGAACGAGGAAGAGAAACTGAGATAAGAGAAAGATAATCGCTAGAGTAAAAGAATATAGAAAGAACCCATACAAGTAACTGTGTATAACCCATATTATACTGGTTTCTAGTGAGACTAAGAAAATCGAAAACGAATAAAGAAGACTCTAACCAATTGCGTATTAAGAAGAAATAGGGGCAAATTTGGGATCGGTCTACCTCCGGTTCCCCGCACCTCGGTCCTTTCAGTCCTTTTGTGCTATCCCACCATTAATCCCCTAGACTTCTCATGTTTTCGAAGAAGCGCATGAGCTCATTCCAGGGCAGTTTAGCCATCTCAGCGTGGGTCAGTGCTTCCTTCCCTAAGGTTGCCTTCCGTTGCACCCTCAGTGCGATGCACTCGCCCACTATGTGCTGAGGAGTTTCATGCTCTTCTAAGCAGTACCTGCATAGTGTGTCTTCATAAAGACCCATTATATACCCATTATATAGGTGCTTGTTGAGGCCTCAGTGACCCGTAATGAGCCCTAAGTCTTACACGTCCCCAAGAGAGTGCAATTCGTTTGGAGGTGTCTGATGGCTTACTCCCCAGGAATATCTTGGAGTGATGCATTCCCGGTGTTCGTTCCCATTCCTCCTCTGTTTCTGTCGACACTAAGGTCTTCAGAAATGTCTTCCCTACCTCGGGAGGGATTCCAATTGTTGGTTTCGGCCCGACGTATTCAAGGTCTGATGCGCTTCTTGCTAGTTCGTCCGCCTTCCTAAGTCCAGGATATGCCTGGTCTTTTGGCAGCCAGATTAGCGTTACGCTTCTCCCAAGTGCTAGGTCGTTAAGTCGCCGAGAACACTCCTTTACAGCAACCGACCGAACATTGGCCGAAAGATTTGCAGTTAATGGAAACGGTATAAAGAGGTGGATACACGTGTAGTTTAAGTGAGTAACCATGGACCTTAAGGACCTATTATTTGATATTCAGTTTCAACGTGTTTGTTCTCTGAAGATCTTTATGTGGTTTTCTCCCACCCCACAAGGGACACAGCACAAGAACACAACACAACACAACACAACACTAGGTTAGTTTAGGTATGAAACCATGGGTCGTTATGTTCTTTAAGTTCAGCAACCAGAGATCTAACTGGGAGGCACTCTATCGGTCTGTTGATAAGCTCTTCAATTATACCAGACCTTGGTAGATTATCGAGTTTGGTAGATATTTGAGATGTACCCTGACAAGTTACATTAGGAATTTGGTAATGTTCGATAGTGGAACGATACCATTCAGGCAAATGTCCATGTCATGTACATTTCCACGTCAATTTAAATCTTCGTCGCACTCATTGCCCTAGCAATTCCCGTGACATTTCCATGTGTCAGTTGCAGTGACACTTTGCCCCCGATGCCATCTACCACGTACCGAACAGTAGTCTCTCCCATTGTGTCCAAGTGAAAATGTGCGCGTCGCGATCCCTGCCCGTGGCTATCAAATCCTCCAGCAGCGACCGTAAATGGGTGTCGGTGGTGGTAAGCAGCGAGGCGACTCTGCCGACCACTTCCGGATCTCACCACAGCGCCAACATCGACCTGCCTGGCGACGTGCTGCCCCTGGTCTCGACCGCGCATCGCCGATCACCCACTTCTCGACCCTGCTGCGTCTACCTTCATCGCCTCCTTCAAGCCACCACCACGTTCCTCAGCCTTCTGCACGTGACCAATCTCCTCGCTTACACCTTCGTGCCCACCGGCTTTTTTTTCGCGCCCACCCACACTCCTGCACACCGTATTGCCTTCTGGTTCGCCACCATTCACGACATCTATTTCATCGCCTGCGTTTCGCTTCTGTGCAAACACTACAACCGCTCCCTCGCCGAATGGCTCTTCAACTGCCTCCTGGTGCTGCCCTTCTGGTTGGCCTACGACTGCTTACTTCCCAATAGCCCACTTCGGCTCTTTCGCCTCAACATCGACGTGGGCCTCGCCCTATGCCGATGCTGGTCCCTTCCGCTGCGCCTCTACTGGACAGTGCGGCCGCTATGCGGTCTCGTTCCCTCCGTGCACACCGCCAACCACACCGCCCTCCAGCAGGTCATGCTGCTCATCGTCAAATTGGTCCTTGTCATCGCTCTCATAGCTCACGGCGCTGCTATCGTCATCAGATGCACGTGGTTGCTGAACATGGAGCACGCTCCCAGTTACCACTTCAGTGTGCACACCGGCATCTCCCTTCTCGTCGGCGAAGGTGGCCATATTGCATCCACCTCCACCTCCATCGGCATCAACCTGCTCCTCACCATCGGCGCGTTCCTCGGCCTCCTCTGGCGCGCCTTCGTCTTCTTCTTCGTGTACAATCGGCGGAAGCGCACCGTGGCGTTGCGGCACTTCACTGCCGGCTTGGTGGAGCATGTGCGCCCCTCCAGCAGCAGCAAGCACCTGGTGCGCATGCTCGGCCGCAACGAGCGCAATCGGCTGGCAAGCGACGAGTCGGCGATCGAGCCACAGCCGCACCTGATGCACATCTGCAACTGGTCGCTGCTGCAGGACGTCCTCTACGACGTGCGTCTGCCGGCGTTGCGCGCATGCGCGTTCATTCAGGCGCTGAAGCACCACGCCGCCATTGACAGCTACGTGCGCCATCTGTGCGCGCTGACGCTCTTCGAGACGTTCAATGGCGGCGAGCTGCTCGTCGAGCGCGGCCACACCCTGGACCGCATGGCCGTCATCGTCGACGGCTGCGTGGACGTGCTGGCCGCCGACGACGACGCCACGCCGGTGCTGACGCTGCCGGCGGGCGCCTGCGTCGCACAGATGGCGCTGCTCCTTCGCGTGCGCGCACGCGCCACGCTGCGCTGTCGGTCGCACGTGCGTCTGCTGACGCTTGCGCGCGGCGACTTCCTCGTCGGCACGCTGGACGCGTTCGGCGCCCTCTATCGCCACATGCGGCGCAACTGCAACCAGCTGGTGGCTGACAGCCGCATGCGCCATCGCACCATGATGGCTGGGCATGCGCCCATCGCGAACGCCGCCCCCCACCGCGTCGCCTTCGCCGTCGTCGTCGAGGACGACCTCCTGCATCGGCAGCTGCAGCAGCTGTGGAACGGCTTCGTGACGACGGCCGCCGTCCTCGTCGCCGTCGCGTATCCGTACTTGGTCGCCGTGCGGCGTGCGTTTCCACCGTGGTTCCACGCGTGGTGCGCCACGCCCATCGAGATCGTCTTCGTGGCCGACTGGCTGCTGGCGATGGTGCAGGTGGCGGGCGCCGGCAGATGGCGGTGCGCACGCGTCACGCAGCACTGGTCCTTCTACGTGGACTTCTGCGCCTGCGTGTACCTGGAGCACATCGTCTACGAGGCGGCCGCCGGCAGCAGTGCGCAGCAGCGCGACTTCCTCTACCACGTGGGCAAGCTGAATCGCGTCGTCAAGGCGTACAAGCTGTTCTACCACCTGGAGCAGCTGCCGGCCGCCTGCAGCACGTCGACGAAGCGCCTGCTGCTGGCGGCCCTCTATGGCGCGCTGCTCGCCTACCTCACGGCGATGGCGTTCGTGCTGAGCGCATGCTTTCATGTGCCGTGCGCCGCCGGCAGCTGGCGCCAGCGGCAGGCGGCCGCACTGGTGCGCGCCAACGCCACCTCGACGCCGATAGGCGAACCGCTCATGGGCGCGCTACAGATGGCGCTGGACGCGCTGCTGCGCATGGACGCGGCCGATGCCGGCGCCGTGGAGCGCATGCTCGGCGCCGGCGTCGCCATCTGTGGGTGCCTGCTGGTCGACTGGTTCGCGATGGAGGGGGCCACGCTCGCGTACATGGAGCTGCGACTGCAGATGGCGCGGCGAAGCGACGCCATCGACATGCGCGCAATGGCCGCCGCGTTTCCCGCGCGTTTGCAGCGCCGCCTGGCGGCGTTCTACGAGATGCAATGCGAGGGCGCGGCCGGATGCTGCGGGTACGCGCTGTCGCAGCTGCCGGCCGGTGGCTTCCTCAGCCGGCCGCTGACGACGGCGCTGCTCCTCCAGCGGCGCGCTGATGACCTGCACCAGGTGGCGTTCGTCGGCCACGTGGGCCGCCGTTTCGCTGACCTACTGGCGCTCAGGTCCAAGCTGTACCTGCTGCCGGCCCACGACACGCTCACGCACATGGGCAATATGAACAAGGAGATGTTTGTGCTGACGCGCGGCTTCTGCGCCTACAAGACGAAGGACTCGTACTACAAGCGCATGGGGCCGGGCGCGCACTTTGGCATGGTCAGTCTGCTGTTCAATCTGCCCGAGGTGTTCACCGTGCGCACCTTGACGCCGTGCGTGCTTATCTCCATCGATGGGTCGGCGCTGCAGGAGGCCCTCCGCCACTACCCCCACGTGAACGCCATTATTCGCAGCGTGATGCGCAGCGGCATGTACCTGGAGCTGGTCGAGGAGGGGAAGCAGATGGCGTATGCGCACCTCGAACCCTCGGTCGAGGAGGACGTGGCCAGATCCAAGGCGATTGTTGCTTGCAAGGCCCTTAATGGAGGTGAGTTTCGCACGAGTTTATACCCCAGGGACCTCCAAACGTCCTGCACTCCCTTGGGGACGTGGAAGACTTAGGGAACTCGTGGGGATCATTACGGGTCACTGCGGGCTCAATAAGCACCTAGCTAAGATGGATCTTTGTGAAGACCCACTATGCAAGTACTGCTTAGAAGAGGATGAAACACATAGTGGGCGAGTGCATCGCACTAAGGGTGCAACGAAAGGCAACCTTAGGGAAGGTGGCAATGACCCACGCTGAGATGGCTAAACTGCCCTGGGATGAGCTCATGTGCTTCTACGAAGACATGAGAAGACTAGGGGATTAGGACCGAAAGGACCGAGGTGCAGGGAACCGTAGATAGACCGAACCCGACGTAACAAAAAATACCCCAGGGAGGTCGGGGTCGTAGATAGACCGAACCCGACGTAACAAAAAATACCCCAGGGAGGTCGGGGTCCAAAAGGTACAGAGTCCCAAATACCCTGCTAATCCACGGTCCGGGTTGAAAATTTGTGCAGCCAGCGCAATGGATATGAAGGGAGAGGTTCCAAGTCCGTTAGTGGCGGGTACACATATAACATCAAGGACCACGGAGTTCCCTGTACTTGTCCCACTTAATCTCTAATGAAATGTAGTTACGATGGTCGTTTTTGGGTCAATGCACAGCGGACAAAACGAGAATACCCGGGTCTGTTCGTGTATATGCGGCCCACTGCATGGACCTCGGAAATTCCGCGTCCTTGTTTGTTGCGCGAACCGCACACTAGAATGTCTTCTCACGTCCTCCTCGCCTATATTTTTTCATAGCAGATCTATCGTCTATCTGGATTATAGAAGAGTATCTAGCTGTTACCCATAAATTTCACGTCCTAAATATCGACACCACTGCTGGTCCCCAGATTTATATGTAGTATCCCATACATAGAATATTTGAGGATGAAGGTGTTAGGAGGACAGACACTACATGCACCTATTTACACCAGGACCTTGTCTTCATCTTTATTCCTTGGTGGTTGGCATAATTAAGAACGATTACCCC
Organism: Labidoglobus nevermanni; assembly: GCA_025447835.1. Taxonomy (NCBI): domain Eukaryota; kingdom Metazoa; phylum Arthropoda; class Insecta; order Coleoptera; family Staphylinidae; genus Labidoglobus; species Labidoglobus nevermanni. The sequence continues at coordinate 6,598 of JAOEHK010070584.1, read as the reverse complement.
ATGATAGCAGGGATGACTTTGATTTCCATCGATTTTAATAGGTAACTCTATGACCATATAAGGATTTAAACTTAAAATCGATGTAACACTTCAATATTAGCTCTGCATAAAGCATTCTAGCGAACTAGAATTTCAGGCAAAATAAAACCATCTCATCAGCTCAAGTCGCTCGCAACTCAGGATCTTTACAGGGCTGTACACAGGTTACCTGAAAAAACACCCCTGCAGAATCGGTCTCGTACCTAGTGTTCTATGCCGAGGCTGCAGGGAGGGCGAGGAGTCGGCTGACCATGTCCTATGCGAAGACTCTAACTATGAGGTAACTGATCTCCAACCCTATAAGCAAGGTCTTAGACTTTGGTCGCCACATTACCTGGCAAGAGGTATAGGAGCTCCCTGAGGAGGCTGCACAAAGGGCCGATTGCTCTAGCCTAAGTGCGGCGGGTCTCCTGAGTGCAATACCAAACTAATAGTAATTGAAACATAAGTTGTAGTTATGGTATATTAGGATTTATGTCACACCTGGACGATTGGAACTTGTTTCGGTTTTCCTTTACAGAGAATTTTCTCAACGTATTATCGTACTGCCGCCAACGAAACGAAGACTACAGACAGCCCTTCAAGCAAGCTGAAGTCCTGCCCTTCCTGTACCTTACCCTGCCACTGGTGATCATCCCGTGGGGCTTGTTCTACCGTAGCTGGATGGTGCTCCGGATATGCGTAGCATTCGCGTACGGCATTCTCGTGCCCGTTGCCTTCATTCTGCCAGCAAACGAGCCAATCCTGTTCGCCACCAACATCTGTTGCGACATTGTGGTGTATATAGACTTCCTCATACAGGCATACGTTTGCTACGCGAACTCGCAAGGTGTTCTGGTCGTCCATCCGTTGCAAACAATGCGCAATTTTCAGAGGAATGCCTTGATTGTGGATCTGCTTCTCGCCTTTCCCTACGGCTGGATCGCATATCCAAATCACTTCAGAACCTTACGCTGCATTTGCATGCTGCAGGTCATAAGGTTCTTTGCCTATCTTTCGCATGTGCACAGCTACAGATTCCATGTGAGTTACGTATTCAGATAATCTGAGTTATCTAATGGAGTAGGAACACCCATAGAACACCCTATATCTAAATTTGTATATAAATCAGTGCTATTTTAATATCTCAGACCACTTTCATAACATCTTCGGGCTCGATAGTACCTATGTGTTACCCAGCAATTTCGGGTACTAGCCAGGGTACCAAACCGCTTGACCACCAAAATCGGTGGTCAAACCATGTGCACTCTAAAGACGAATACCTAGACATCCAGACAAAACGAATATCAATAGGGTGTCCATGTAATACTTAGTTTTCATTCCAGTACATTGATGTTGCTATTGCAATGCTGAAATGCCTTAGTTGGATGACTTTGATTGCCCATTGCTTCTCCTGCATCCTGGTGGCACTAGAGTGTGTGCCTACGGAGGTTTACGGCGCAAATGTATTGTTGTGTAGCCCTCAAAGCTGGATAGCGCGATCAAAGTATTCATCCAATTACCACCTCATCAATGGTTCAATGATCCAAGCTCCAGCGTTCGATGTCTACCTGCTAGGCTTTTACTGGTCGACGTGTATACTATCCGGTATACATTGGCGCGATATATTTGTTCAAGGAGGCGCAGTTTTGAAGGCTCGCCTTGCTCTAGTTTGTATCTCAGTATGCCTACACGGGTGAGCTTTCATAGTGCTGATAATCCCGAGGATATGACCGCCCAACTTCTCCGAACTCAAGCGCAATTTGTGCGTATTTCAGATATTTGTTGAAACTGTTTATGTCCTTATGGTTAACATCTGAGTCATCAATGAAGATATTGCGAAAACTGGACTTTCGCTTCAAGCTTCTCCAGTTACGGCGGTTCATGGAAAGTCAGCACACCAGTAAAGAGCTGATGGCGAAAATCAACAAGAATGCGTCGTTTTTTTGGAAACGCAGTTACGGCATTGACGTAAGCATTCGGCCTTCGGGACCTCAATGCTTTTCCCAAGGGACGAGTGGCTTCCTTTTCAGAGAACTCTCGTCCTGTCACACCTGCACACAACGTTGCTGCAGGATTCGCTTGCGATCCTCTACGAAGACACCCTGCGTCAGGTACCCCTATTTCAGGACATGGACAAGGCGTTCTTGCGCATTGTTTCGCTGATTGCGAGACCACTCTACTTTCTTCCCGGCCAAGTGATTGTCAGCGTGGAAGATGTCTGCGATGAATTCTACATTATCCACGAAGGCATTGTAAGCAAATGATGAAATTGTAAACCCTCTTAGTTGCGTTCGCTGGTACATGACCACGTACAGGTCCACGTCGAGTTGGCGCGTTCTTCGTACCACATTAATCTGTCACGTGGTAGCCTGCTGGGCTACTTCTGTAAAGAGACAACGCCTCTGATGTCTATCGTTGCAAGGAGTACCACGTACGTTGACGTCCTTTGCATTAAATCGATTGATTACTTCAATATTTTAAAGGTTTGTTATCTTTCTTATTCGAATTTCTCCACAGCACATCCCCAAAAACCTAAACTGGGCACAAATCAGAAATCAGTCATATAAGCAAGCATAATATGATGTTGGAAGTCGTGTGCAACCATGTTGCACTTAGGTCTTGCTATATATCCTCCTTGTAGGGCCACTTAGTGTATTTGTAAGGGAAGATGGTTATTGGGGTGGGATGGGGAATCGTAGAGGAGCTATTTCAGATATTGTACTGTCCTCTCCCTACTGGCGCTCAATAGGCAACAGTAACGCTGTGCTGGGGATTGAACCCAAGTCACTTGGTTTGTGGGTCATTATTATGAAATCATTAATCGGAGTAAAAGCTAACTCTATGTTTCTTAACAGAATTATACGAAATTTGACAATGAATTAAAGAATGTATTAAGCGAATATAAAGACTTCATTCCGAATCGAAATGTTGAAGACAGCATGGTGAACGTGGTCATTTCCAAGAAACGAAATGAAGTGAAATTTATTCGTATGGTCAATATCATTCTGCAAAATGAGAGATTCCATAATTATTGTGGTACGCATCATATTAATTCGCATATTGCATATTGACGCGGATCAACTTGCTTGCAGATATCTGTTTGTCCCTGTTGGCCTTCTTCAACCTCATAGTTGTTGCATTCAACTTCATTACCCCACATGCAATCACCGTATACTGCAATTGCGTCTTAGACCTGACCTTTGCCCTGCACTTTGGCTTGAACTTCATTAAACCATTCTACAACGAGCGCTGTGAGCTAATCACAAACTATTCTCTAATTCGCAAAGAAATTGGCCGGAAGCGCAAAATGTATATAGTGGAAATAGTCCTTATGGTCCTGGTCACTTTCTCATACATCTTCCTGATTGGCAATGAGCTGAGATTCACTCTAGTCTTCGGGGAACCTTTCGCGGTTTTTGCTAAAGTACGCCTATTGGCGTTATACCGCTGCAAATACTTGGGGAGACGATGCTTTGTTGGGCCGGATGATCCCCTATTGCATCTTGAATCAATTCTGTGCGTAAGGGGATATGAAAACGACCTCCATTTAGTTATCATTTGTGCATTTCGGTATTTACAGTCGAATTGTAATTGGTATAATTATTGCACTACACACTTTTGCATGTGTGTGGTGCATGATTACGATTTATATCCGGCCCCAGGACCTTTGGACACTGGACGACAAGGTGTCTGTATATTTGGAGAGCTACTTGCTGGCTGCTAACATACTGCATTCGACAGCAACGGTAACTTTGGTGGCAAAGAGTCGTATTGAAATGGTCACCCTTATTGCATCAATGATTGCAATGCGCGTTTACATGTGTTTCATGATTTACAAGTTTATTTGCTACTTGTGGATGTGTTTGAAAACTGTCCTTCGCTTCAATTTGCTCCTCAATGAACTTGTTAAGTGTCTAAGAACGCTTCGCATCAACAAGTTTCAAATTCGCGTCCTGACGACGCATTTGGTTAAAATGGAAACTCTTGAATTTGGCTGTAATGTAAGTTCCCTTATTTATAACTTGACTTGTACCAGCTACTAACACAGAATTATGTCCTAAGAAATATTTTCAAATTTTCAATAGTCCTGGACTGATCACCCAATCGTTTCGCGCCAATCATTCAATCATTAGGCGCCGATCGCCCAATCTTTAGGCACCGATCACCCAATTGTTGTACGCCGATCACCCAATTGTTGGGCGCCGATCATCCAATCTTTGGACACTGATCACCCAATCGTTTCGCGCCAATCATTCAACCATTAGGCGCCGATCGCCCAATCTTTAGGCACCGATAACCCAATATTCTAACCGCATTGCAAAATGCCAAACCTGGGAATGAATGTACTTAACATTCTCTATACTCGATGGATCACCCAATTGTTGTACGCCGATCACCCAATTGTTGGGCGCCGATCATCCAATCTTTGGACACTGATCACCCAATCATTTCGCGCCAATCATTCAACCATTAGGCGCCGATCGCCCAATCTTTAGGCACCGATCACCAAATTGTTGCACGCCGATCACCCAACCGTTGGGCGCCGATCACCCAATCTTTGGACGCAGATCACCCAATCGTTGCGCGCCGATCACCCAATCGGTGGGCGCCGATCGTCCAATTTTTAGGCACCGATCACCCAATTATTGCACGCCGGTCACCCAATCGTTGGGCGCCGATCATCCAATCTTTGGACGCTTATCACCCAATCGTTGGGCGCCGATCATCATATTGTTGGGCCCCGATCACCCAATCATTCATTTTTTTTCAGTTTCCCGTCATATTGAGCCTACTCCCATCCCCGGTAGTCTACGAACTGAAGATCGCATTGTACCAGAATCTGCTAGAAAAGAGCTACATTTTCCATGGTACCCAGCCCAACTTCCAGCGTAACATTGCTGTACATCTCCAACGCGCAGTTTACTTCGACGGGGAAGTGATCATCCACGTCGGGGAAGTCACTAAATGCATGTACTTCATTAACCATGGGAGCGTGGAGATCATCAGCGTGAATGACAACCACACCGAGACGAGACATGACGTGCTGCACACGTATGAAATGTTCGGCCTGGGCCAGGGCCTCTTCCGGATGGTCACGCCGCACCAGTTCACGTTCAAAGCGCAGCAAAGAGTGGAGATACTCTCCCTGCACTTGGAGCACTGGGAGCACCTGCTGCGCTTCTTTCCGAAGAGCAAGGATATTATTTACAATCGCATCCGCACGTTGCAACTCTAAACGCAGCGCGCAAATAGGTTTCTCGCCTGCTTGTAAAGAACAGCAAGTCGAAGGGGAATACTAAACGTACTGTAATGACATGAATCATCATAAATTGACATGTTTGCTTTGGTATTTTAGTCATTTAAACGTAATTGCTCTGGCTATGTGCGAAATGATTACAGATCAGATCGAGCCGTCGACGAGGCGCAAATTGCTAATGCGGGCGCTTAAATTGGCCGTCTTCGGCGAACCGTTTGTGAGTCGGCGTCGACGACTGACTGCTGTCCTGGTGCCGTTGTCGGTTATTGAGAAAATCACGTATATGCTGCACGATTAAATCAATTGCCACTGGAACAAAATAAATTGTAATTGAACAGGTACGTAGGGTGCAAGCTTCCGGTGGAAAACTGTCGCTGCTGCACTCGCATTCGGAAAGAATCGACGAGGAATAGATTTCGTGTGGAATAGTCACGTTTCATTCGCAATCAGATGCATTAATCTAGCCTAGAGTACGGTTCGACATCCTATCGACATTCGGCCGTGCTAATGTGCGCGTTTGGGCATCAGCGGTAACGGGAATTCGCGCCGGGTGCGGAGATGTTGCCCATTGGCCACCGCCGGAAGTGCTCGTGCCTGCTTCTGTAATATATCTCGGATGTGCTGCACTATCAGATCTATAGCCACTAGAACACAAACGATAATCGCACATTTTCAACAAATCTCATCTATCACGCTCCCGACTCCTTCGTCCCTTCAAAGCATGTTCGAAGTTTAAAGCGCTCACCACCGGCTCAAATCTGCTTCACCTCAAATACTCACCGATGTTATCGGCTCCCCGTGGAATGATCACGTCGGCGAACTTCTTCGTCTGTAAGCAAGAATGAGCTGATAAAGCATGGCTGTTGGAGATGCATTAAAAGAGTTATAAGAGTTTTAGTTCTGTTTGTATCAAACGAATCCATGATTATTTCTGAATAAATAGAGTAGAAAACATGGTGTCAGAAGTTTAAAAGCAGACCGTTCGCAATATTTGCCTGAATATCGTCGACTGAACGCTGTTAAATCAGAAAATCAGCAGAAAGGGAGGTTAACCATGTCGAACAAAGATGACACGTTTGTTACCCATGAAGACTTTATCCAGATGCTAAAGCAACAAGCTATGCTGATTGAAGTTTTGCAGCAAAGGCTAACATTGAGTGAAGCAAAGATTCAGGCAACTCCCAATAACTCCCAGTAACTGTAGAGGAATGAATAATCCACTGGCATACACATCTCTTTATAAAGCACTTGTAAGGTCTAAAGTGGAATATGGTTGTATAGTCTGGTGTCCGCAGTTTTACACCTACTCAGCCAGACTGG
>JAOEHK010070573.1:0-17919 GCA_025447835.1 Labidoglobus nevermanni | reverse complement strand
TGTTGCGTAGAACGTTTGTTTTCTTCTTACAAACTTTTGTTTTCCAATCCAAGGACAAATTTTACTAAAGACAATTTCAAAAACATTTTGTGTGCTAGGCAAACGCGAAATTTAAGGACATGTTAAACGGCAATTGATTAATCATTAGCTAGCTTCCTTGGATCTCAGCTACCTGAGATTTCCCTAAGGAATGACAGGAGGTACCTTTTTACATTACGTTACATTAATTACAATTACAATAAATATCGTTTTCTTATTCGTGTTTTTTAAATAAACTTATATATGTATTCGCCTAAACCTGCCTAAATCAAAGTTTTGTGTCCTAAATACATGGTTGTTATGGTCTAAAATAGGGCCTTTTTGGGTGTTTTTTACGTCCTAAATTCCTCCCTCTAGTGATAATCAACCTAGTTAGCCTCCTTCATGACCTTAATACAATCGTACCAATATTAACATTACTAAATTCCTCGTTACTGCTGTTGGCAATGCAACGGATGACAAGTTAAAAGAAACGCATAGTCATTTAGGACTTGCTTTTGAGGAAGTGATCGAACAAGTTTAAACTATCGCCGAGTTCCGCAATGGACGCGTTTCCGCCGGAATGGCGGCGAGCCAGGATTGAGGTCACGTGACCAGAAGGCAAACAAGGCACACATTCCGTTCGATATGGCGGACGACAAAGATGTGGTCGAGAAAACCATCGCCGAGGATTTGGTGGTCACCAAGTACAAGATGGCTGGCGAGATAGTAAACCGTGAGTTGATAGAGTTGTCGATTCGTAGCATCAACGGCTGGCAGAGCTGCTGGCAGTTGGTGCTCATTGGCGACGCGTGCAGATTTGTGGTGGCGATGGCGGCTGCGGCCGGCACTCGCCATCCGCGCACACGTGGACGCTGTGCTCTGACGATGCTCTGTCTGTCGCAGGCGTGCTCAAGCAAGTGCTGGCCAAATGCGTGGCCGGCGCGTCCGTCCGCCAGATCTGCGAGTACGGCGACAACCTCATCCTGGACGAGACTGGCAAAGTGTTCAAGAAGGAGAAGGAGCTGAAGAAGGGCATCGCGTTCCCTACGTGCGTCTCAGTCAATAACTGCATCTGCCACTTTTCGCCCGTGCCCAGCGAAGGCGACTGCGTGCTGCGCCTCGACGACGTCGCCAAGGTGTAAGTTGCGCCACCTGGCGCACGTGCGTCCACCTCTAATCGCACGTTTGGCAGTGATCTAGGCGCGCACGTGGACGGCTTCATCGCCGTGGTCGCGCACACGGTGGTCGTGGGCGCGTCCGGCGAGCGCAAGGTGCAGGGCCGCAAGGCGGACGTGATCCTGGCCGCGCACTACGCGGCGCAGGCGGCGCTGCGCCTCCTCAAGGCCGGCAATGAGACGTACGCCGTCACCGAGGCGGTGCAGAAGGTGGCCGAGGCGTACAAGTGCAAGCCGGTGGAAGGTATGCTTAGCCATCAGCTGAAACAGTTCACAATTGACGGCGAGAAAACAATCATTCAGAATCCGAACGATGCTCAGAAGAAAGAGCACGAAAAGTTCGAGTTCGACAAGTATGAGGTGTACGCCATGGATGTGCTCATCAGCACTGGCGAGGGCGTGGGCAAAGAGGCCGACACGCGCGTCTCGATCTACAAGAAGACGGACGAGGTGTACCAGCTCAAGCTGAAGGCGTCGCGCAACTTCTACACCGAGATGCGCACCAAGCACGGCGTCATGCCCTTCAACCTGCGGAGCTTCTCCGAGGAGACCAAGGCGAAGATGGGCGTGGTCGAGTGCGTCAACCACAAGCTCATCGAGCCGTTCCAGGTGCTCTACGAGAAGGCCGGTAAGCTCGCCGCTGGCGCGCGCATCCGAGCCACATATCTGCAATATGATGATGATTCACAACATCCAATTGATCCTGCTGAGTGTACTCAAGAATTGACCTGAAGACACGCATTCGAACTGAACTCCTGCAGCGACACATGTCTAAAGGTGTTGGCGTTCACACGGCAACACTAAGCACCTGTTATTTGCTTCCAGGTGAGATTGTGGCGCACTACAAGTTCACGGTCCTGCTGATGCCCAACGGGCCGCACAAGATCACAGGACTGCCCTTTGAGCAGGACCTCTACCAGTCGGAGCATTCCGTGACGGATGTGGAGCTCAAGTCGCTGCTGAACAGCTCAGCTAACCCGAAAGCCGCGAAGAAGAAGAAAAAGAAGTTGGAGAACAGCGAGCAAGCCATGGAGGCCGAGGCGTCAGCGACATTCTGAGCGCAGCGCGCCCTTTTACACGTTGAACTCTTGTCTGTCTACTAGATTGAGCATGCATTGCGACCACAAGTCCATCTGCACTTCGCCCTCACTTCCAGCTGTACGCTTCGATGGCGAACACGGACGACGAATAAATGAATGCATTTCTAATCGCTCCTCATGCCAATCCCATTTTATTGCAATAAATAACCCAGGGCGCTCGATCACCACTCGTAGTGGGCGCCGAAGCCGGCGAAGGTGGCGTGGGCGACAGCCACAGCCGGGGAGTAGGCCACTGCGGCTTTGGTGACGACGGGAGCGGCGACAGCGGGCGCAGCGTAGGTCTTTTCGAACAGGACAGGGGCGGGCAGGTCGTTGGTAATGCGCGTGTCGTACTTGCGCACGGAGGAAAAGGCGCCGTCGACGGCCTTGCTGTAATGGGACACTGCCTGCCCGCCGCCCAGCGAGCGGACGACGCTCTGGCTGGTGGCGCCGTAGTGGGGGTCGTGGACGGTTGCCACGGGGGCGAGGGTGTTGATGTAGGCGCTGCTCACGGCGGCAGCTGGGCTGTAATGGGCCACAATCGGGCTTACGACTGGCGTCAAACCCGCATGGGCGCAAACCACAGCGGCCAGAAGAACTGCGAACTGTGACAATCGTAATTAGTTTTCGTTGCAGTCGGCGAATCAGCATTCGCCGCTTACTCGGAAGACCATGCTGACTGATGGCTCGTGGGCAAGAACAACTGATGCTGGACATGGGGCGAGCAAGGTTTTATAGCCGCCGAAGAGCGTTACGCAATCGGCCATCTCTTTCGGCGCCTTGCTCCACTTTCGCTCCAGTCTTCGAAGGTTATCAGGCGCAGGGCCCTTATTAATTTGTGCCAGTTTCGAAAAGAACGCTCGACGCCAGCCTAACCTAACCTGGCTCGCATTGAGATAATCGTTATTCCGACAATGATTCCCAATTTGATTTACGACTGCGATTCTATGACAATCAATTGCGAGCATGCGAAGAGTGTCGCACGTGACGAAAGGACGGAGGCAATAGAGCCGTAATTGGCACGCTGAGCGACACGTGCACGTCCGGCACGCGTAACATTTGCGATAAGATACGCCGAACTTTTTGATAACTCGCACAATGGCCGCCGCTCGCTGAAACGCAATTATCAAATTTCAGGGTGATTATACGAAAGTTGCAAATTGCTTCTTGACACTGCTCGCAGCAGTCTGGTAAAAATGCAATTAGCAGCGAAAATTGCGCGCCTAATTAGCATCCGCCGGTTGTGATGCTGCATTGTTTCCATCAGAAGTGTTTAAACTGAAACGAAAGTCACGCTACGTCCGAAATTCCTCCATTTATCATCAAACAAAAAAGAATACAGGTTAACTTTCCTAATATGATTACATAGCAAGCGAGATGCGCAACTCATCCCGTCTATCGGCTGCTCCTCCCTTCAATTATAAGCCATTATCCTCCCCGCTAAGCTGGAAGCGTGGTCTCTCATAAATTCAGCATATGAATGTTCGCTAGCTTCCGCTCCCTAAATGCAGGAGGCAACTGCACTCGAACGAAGAAAACGCGAGAAAAAACGTGCTGCACCAACGACCCATGTCCGGTCGGCAGACGAGATAATTCACAATGCCATCGATCAACTCATCCATCATCCAGCGCCATAATGGACGCACTTTTTGTCGTGTGCAATCATCCAATCTGCGACAAGCTCTGCGCCTGCATGGGATGTGGAAACAGTAGATAGAACTCCCTGGTGACGACCGCGCTGAGCTGGCACGTCGATAACATCTCCGCCTGTATCACAGATCCGAAAATGCCAAAGACGCCCACGCAATGTCCAACGGAAACCCTCAGACGCTGAAATCTCGTCTCCGCTGCGATCATGTTTACGAAACTCGTCTGATAATCCATTGATGGCGATTTGAATGTATTGTCGTTGCTTATTGATGTGCAAAGTTCGTATACCAAATCCCATTGCGTAGCGAAGCCACGTCCTCGCACGATATCACAAATCAAATATTCGGCGTAGGAAGAGCGTGAGCCACTCACCCCTTGGCACTGTAGCGAAACAGCGGATGCGACCCCGATAAAATAAGTCTGCGCCAGCCGTCAAAATTCAACCCTCGCAATATCCTTTCCAACTGAATCCAACTTTGCGCGACGCCAGTAAGCAAAGAGGAAAAGAGGGGCAGAGGGCGAACATGGTTCAGTTGTCAGGACTTACATTGTGATGTCGTTGTACAACGTTCTAATTCAATCTGCCAACCCGACAACTTTATAACAGGGCAGGCAATTGATTTATTGCTGCATTTACGAACAACACGTGCGATTTTAGAACGCAATTTCGTCCAAATTAATCCTCGAACAGTCGATTTCCTGTATCCGACAAAATAACCTTATCGAATTCCCATAGGTCAACATGGGCAAGATTTAGCTTCAGCATCATTTCGATGGTCAGTAGATGGTGGCTTTTTCGCTCTTTGAGTTGGAATCGCGCGCGCGCGCATTCCGGTAATGGGGAATTCAGATAGACAGCAAACTGCGCGACTTCCGGCCGCAGTCTGGCGCGAATTACGGCCGAATGCGGACGCCATTCCGGCCAGGAGTGCGCACACGGAAATCGTTCACTTACTGACAAAGTTGCGCCGCAAGTTACGCCGTATCGCAATAGTTTATGCATAAATCAAGTGGCATTTCCGGTCTGCGCCCCCTTTGCATATGCTGGTGAGTGGTAATTTCGGCATATTTTCCGAAAAACCGAGCGCGCGCCTCGTTTGAGGTTATTTGCAAATTATGCTGATAGTGAAGCTCCCCCGAAAAATAATTAACATGATTAAAACTTTGCCGCCGCTTTCACCCTTCCGGCTATGAATTTTAATGATAACGTTCCACGCGTTTCAAGCGCAATTATCTATTCCCGGCCTCATAATTGCACATAGCTCGAATTTCATATCGTCGTCAGGTTCACACTGCTGATAACTGAAATCCATGCTCTATCAGAAGAAGTGGGTGGGGAAGACAAAAGTGGTGGACGCAAGATGAGATGAGAGAAGAAGCCGGTTGAATGAACGGGTGGTTGGGGACACATGTGACATTCGCGACTTCCGCGTTTGGAATTGAAATCGCAACGGAAGACACAGCAAGAGACGCGCAGTTATCGATTTGATTAGCGAAATTTGTCACGTAATGAGGTTATGATTAGGCTACGACCGCCTTCGTCCTGTCCATGCTGAATGCTGAGTCACGTTGAAAGGACATTTGCTGCCTCCGCCCCACATGCTGCGAGCGTAATAGGAGATAATTCATCGGGCTCTTCCCGCCAGTTGTCAGCGCAAACACTGGCTACTGGGCTAGATAGCCGAAATCTCGCTGTTGCTGTGGCAGCAGTGCATTTGCAATTCGTTTGCACTCGACCAGCGTAAACATTGTTGTAATGCCATCCTAATGCAATTGCGACAGAGTGGAAGGACGCCATTGCCCGCATGATTCCTCTTGTCCTGCTTATCACGCTTTCGCTTGCCTTCATTTTGCGTCGTCCTCGCATTAGCAGCATCGACAATTCTTTCAGTTGACAGCTACTTGTGAATGCGACTGTGAAACGGGGAGAATCAGCCACATTGTTTCCCGGCATGCTTTGTGGAGGTTAGCAATTCACCACAAAATTGCCTTTTAACGTTGAATTTGAGCTTCATTCGTTGCTTCTTCGCTGCATAATTGGCCAACACGGAAGGCAACCGTTTCCGCTTCATAATCATTCAAACAAACGATGATTGAGAGATACAATGAGTTTTCCAGGTAATACGATTCTAGACCAGCATCGATGAGCAAGACCTGAAGTTGTCTTTCAACTCCACGCTAGCGCATGATTGAATAATAATTAAATCGTCGATGATGAAAGTTGTCTGTTGCTGTTGCTAGTGGTTGTGCTCTCTTCTAACCTTCCCAAGCGATAATGCAGGTAGTCAGATTCGGCTGAGCTGCCGATTGCGTTTTCGTATCGATAGGACAAAGGGATTGCGATGGCAGGTGGTGGCACGTGAACGAATTGCAAATGTGCCTGGCTGTGTCGGGCAATAATTTTGTTTGCAGCAATGCCGATTGAAATTTGGCAATTCTGGCTCACTAGCCTTTGCGATCACGACAATTCTCTGCCGCCGGAGGAATGCGGAAGCAGGCAATGAATATTCAAGGTTCGGATTGAATTATTCGGCGCTGCGGGCGCGCATAATTAACGCGCTCTTTAAACCACGTTGATGTGCGCAAAAATCGCGAGGGAAACTGGAGCATAATGGGCGCAAAACGCTGAAAACTTTTGTGACTGCCTGAACAATGGCGTCTGGCTGACAATCGTTGGCCGGCAATTTGTCACTGGCCGCGCTTCCATTCCGTTCCAGAACATGGTCCACAGGGAGCGCATCTTCGGCGGCGGCGCCCGGTGAGAGCCGACCTCGCGAAGAATGCGCCCACGTGCTGCTGCCTTGCGGTCGTCGTCGTCTGACATCCGCCCAATGCACCACAGGACGGTCGTGCTGGTGGCGCCGGCGCTGGCCAACAGCAGCTGCGCCCCGACGCCCTACACGCCGCACGTGGGCGCGCTGCTCGCCGGACTCGGGGCGGCCCAGGTCCTGCAGGCGCTCGTCGTATTCGCCATCACGGCCGGCGTGCTCGGCGCCAACCTGCTGCTCATCCTCGTCGTCAATAGTCGCCGCTACGCCAAGTACATCCACGCTCAGGTGCGTCGGGTGCAGGCACCCATCGCGAGTCTAACACTCGATTGCAGCCCAGGTACCTGCTCACCTCGCTCGCCAGCAACGACCTGGCCATGGGTCTGCTGGTCACGCCGTTCGCCATCATGCCGGCCCTGCGCAGCTGCTGGCCCTACGGCGAACTCATCTGCCAGATTCAGGTGATCCAGTAGGGCCTCAACTGATCTCGGATGATCTCTTCCCATTTACGTCCTGTTCGCGCATCCGCGAGTTAATCTCATGCGCTGTAATCCAGCTGCCGCTTCGCCAAACTGATTATGAACGCCGTAATTGTGTAAGCGGATATGTACGATACTGTTTGGTGTATAATTTCGCTCATTTCGCGTCACAATTTATTAAACCTCGTTGGTGTGCGTTGGCCTCATTAATGTTCTTTGGATTTGCAAGGAAATCCACAGCAATCCCGGTGAAAAGAATAAATCTCATGTAATTAAACCCCCCGAAACAACCGCTTCCATGAATTGGACACTGACTGAATGAACGTTTTATTCCATTGCACTTTTTTCGTTTTTCCAACACTCGCCTTTACCTGACGGAGGTTTGACAGCAGCCATGAGACTTACGGACTCAATGGTGGCCGCACTTCCGGCAATCGATCGCAGGTACCTCGGTTGCTCTTCTGTAGTCGCTCGCGCAGCTCGGTCATATCTGCCCCAGCATTCCCTCTACTTATTCGACCACAATTGACTGCCTAAACTGACTTAACCTTCCATCGATGATTCAGGCATTGCTGCGCGGCGCCATCAGTCAGCAATCGGCCGTTATCCTAATCTGCATGGCGATGGATCGATACTTGTGCATGCTGCATCCTGCCAGATACCACAAGCATTCCAGTAAAAAGGTAATTGTGTATTGGACAGACTGGTCACGAGTGCGGCCTCGTGTCAAGCATGTCATTGCGGATATTTGCCGGCCGTCGTCGACGTCATCGTCGTCGTCCGATTCACGGCGGCGAGTTGATAAAAAACAGGGTGGGAATCGAGCGCTGCTGACGACACTGCAGCCGTCACCTATTTTCGGCGACGTGTGGGAGGCGCAGTCTGACGATATTGAATTCTTGAATGCTTTGGCGCTCATTTAGGCCACAATTGGAATTGACACCGTCACCAAAATGGCCGACGTGCTGCTCGGATGATGTGCAGATTGTTTCTACTTGGCTCGTTAGTCTTCAGTTGCAAATATTCTGCTTTTCGGCCGCTGACGTCATAACCTCAGCAGTTCTGCGTCATCCAATGGGGGTGTTGGCCGTAGTAGGTGCAAATGCAGCCATTGTGCTTGTTTCCGCTTCATGTTCGCGCATTCGAATGCGATTGCAGCTGCACTGCTAGCAGCTGCAGTTTTTCGCAAATATGCAAACGAAATTAGAGCCGCACGTGCAAATGGCGCATTGATCAGTCATGCAGAAGGGCGCTCAACAATCTCCAGCTATTGCAAGCCATTGCACAACCGCAACGCGGCCAAGTCTGGCGATTTCTGCGCGGAAATGAATTTCATCTGTCTCGCCCTAGCAGGTGTCGACACGAATTGGCCCGCGGTGAACATCCGTAACGATTTCATTAACATCGGCCAGCTAGCGATTAATGAAGGCGCAATGACATAAATCCTATTGCAACATGTTTACGACTGCGGCAATTCGGCCACATTCGCCATTAGCCCTTGCTTGCACTGATTGGATTCGCACGCCGACGACATCGGAGGTTGAGCGGATGTGCCGATTGCAGGGCTGCGTCGCCATCATCAGCACGACGTGGATCCTGTCGGTGACGCTGTTCGCGTCGCTGGTGCTGCCGCGCGGCGGCTTCTACTTCAACCCCACCGGCATGATCGCCTGCGAGCCCTTCTACGCGCAGGCCTCCATCCGCATCCTCGCCGCCTGCGGCTTCTACTTCCCCACGACGATGATCCTCATGTACTGCTACGGATCAGCGTTCCACGTCAACCGGCTGCGACTGCGGAAGGCCGGCTGCGCCACGATCGCCACCAGCCCTCCGCCGGACTTCTGCTACGCCGGCCAGCATCCCATCGAGAAGGTGATTCAATCGCAATCGTATGCATTGTGTCGAAGGGGACCGAAATGCCTCTTTGCATTTCGACCCCTGATGATGATGCGGTCGCATCGTATGTAAACTCATTTCACGAAGCGCACCAGACCTAATCTGGTTTCCTACATTTTGCGAGCAGGCCCCAATTTCCCTTGACGCGTAATCGAATCGGGCAGTTGCACGCTGCATCGAATGAATTGTCAGTAATTCAACGGGTGCACTGTTTTGAGCCTTTTTTTTCAATCTCGAACATCCAAACCTAAGGTTATGATGCTTCTGGGGAAGAGAGTGCCTTTTTTACTAGATAGCTTGGAAAACCCTGCTTACAGGTACCCTTCGAGGTCCGAGGACCCTACCGACTAAAATCCAAGCTCCAGCATTTCACCGCGGGGGTTATATATACTGTTGGGGAGATTGAGAATGGGGCTAGATGAACGAGGCCACTTGGGCTAACGGGCTTGATGAGTTGGGAAGCGTAAGTGACGGAGCAGTATCAGGCTGTAGGGTTTGACTACGCGATCATCGAGTAATGGAGTACCTGAAATATTGGAAGATGTAGGGCTTCGCGAAAACGTCCTAGAGCGGGATGTCCGCGTTGCGGCTCTATAACGGCGCACTTACAGTGTACCGTAGGATTCGGTTAAGGAGACCTGAGATACCTACCAGGAGCCGCCTATATGGTCGAAGAACGCAGTTATTGCGTGTTGTAGATCAAAGCACTGAGAGGCGATCGAATCTCGCCATCTACGAAACGGGCGCGAGAGTAAGTAAGTATTGACGATACTGAGTTACCATTCAATCACAACTCAAAACTTTGAACAAATGTAGAGCGAGTGGAAGCTGATTGTGAAATAACGAAAACTGATGTTGCTGCTGCGCAGTGAGTTGAAGATGTAGTACTGATAGCAGAAGCACTGAGAGAGGACTAATTGGCGACAATGAAGGAGCGCATCTGAATGCATACGCTGCTTTGGCACATTTCGGACGCTCAAGCACGCCGGCAGCAAATTGATTTTTCATGCAAATGTCGCGGCGCCGCCAGATAACGCCCTCATCGTTGATTTATAGCATTGCACAGCAGCATCGTGTCACACTCGGATAAGCCCGCCTGCGAGACAAATCGAAGCGCGCGATGATAATCTGCTCATACTTGTCCTCAAAAAGTTATTCGTGTCGCTGTCAATCATCCATCCATCAGTCGCCGTCTTCTGATTCGAGATAATCGCAAATCGCGTATGGTAGGCAACCCAATGAACACCTCAGCAGCGTGCGTTTTTGCTGACAATTTCATTGCGCTCTTATCTACGCTTATTGGCTTTGCAAGCAGCGTCGGCGGTCACTTTATCAGTCGCCGGCAGCGGGGGGTGCGAGAAACTGCTGCTTGGACACGCGGAGCATTGCATTTGCTTGCGAAATAGCAGCAGAACGGGGAGTCGGGGATGCATCGGCGCACGAATGATGAACGAGTTGTTTTTTCCTCCGCCGAATTGTTGGCCGAATGTCAGCAGTCGTTGGATAGCCATCCGCACACAAAGACGAGAAACGAGGCCACGAGGCGAGGGATGGAGTGAGGCAGAGAGAGGGAGAGGGACGTCTTAATGGCGGTGTTGCGCCTGCAGCAAGGATAATGGCCGGCTGCGTCCGCTCTTTTTTCGCCGCCGTCCTTGCTCCGAAGGAGTAAGAATGCTCGCCCGATTTGCTGGCACAATGTCAACGCCGTTTTTTGCCAACCTTAGCCATTCGTTTGCCCGCTGATTATCCAGCTTGATAAAGTAAGTGCGGCGCTGTAGTAGCAGATGCCACTCGGCCGTGATCTTAGCGGCGACACTCTCCCATCCGATAGCCAGGAAATGATGGCGCGGAAACGTTCAGATTGCTCTAGAACGGGGCGATAATCGAATTAGCAGCGGGGCAAATCAGCGGGCCGTCGATGATGGCGATGATTTGCGGCGCATTATAAATCCGCGCCAAAACTCGTTAATCATGGCGGCCATTAACGCTAAAAATGGAAGCCTGCCATCAATTGATTAACAACAATAACGCAACGCGGGTCCTCGCCCCCACGTCATCCGCACACCTGCCGCGCCTTCATTAGCGATCTTGATTAACGGCCCCGCGTTAGGTAATTAGTTAATTAACCTAATGGCGATCGTCCTGTGCATTGTGTTGTCCCCCTTCTGGAAGTTTCCATTGCAGCTTAAATGTCCATCGTGTTAGCGTGTTATCGCTTCCACTCCTTGTGCTCCATTTCCGCTTCGTGTTCGGTTGTTCGTGTCGCGTTGCGGACCATTACACTTCCTCGCCGGCCTAATGCGGCCGGACCGGAAGCGCGCCCATCAAGTGAGCTGCCGCGGACGGGCACTTACCGGTCGCCCGGCAACCGGCAGCACCCTCACGCCGCTCACTGGCAAATGGCTGCCGTCGTCGTCGTCGCCGCCGTCGTCGTCCTGCTGGTCGGGTGGCAGCCGCACCTGGCCGCGGGCAAGAAGCTGCTGGCGCTGATCGAGCGGCAGCGGGATGCGTACTGCAGCCGCAGCTGGATCAACCTGCCGTGCGCGACCCAGTGCCGGCGCTCGAAGACGTGCTTCGGCCGCGTCTTCGCCTACAACGAGACGCTCGCCGAGGACGAGGACGACCTGGAGACGCCCGACGAGCTGCGCTCCTTCATCGCCAAGACAATCAACGAGATGCGCGCGTTGCAGGCGAAGGGCGATCGCGGCTTCCCGCCCGCCGCCAACATGCGCGCCGTCAGCTACGACCTCGAGTGCGAGATGATGGCCATGTGCGTGCTGCGCAGGTGCGCGCGCCGCGACTTCAACGTGAAGCTGGCGCTCGACGGCACCGTGCTCGGCACGACCGGCTTCGGCGTGGTGAGCGCGCGCCGGCAGCGCGAGCGCATCGGCGCCGACGAGATCGCCATGGCGTTCGTCGGCTGGCGCGACAGCTACCTCACGCAGAAGCCCGAGCCGGACGCCGACACCGTGCTCAACCAGATGCAGCTCGGCTTCGCCGGCGACTTCCTGCAGCTGATGTGGGCCAACGTGTCGCACGTGGGGTGCGCGCGCTTCGCGCACCAGCTGCCCAACCGCCTCTTCTTCTACCAGCTGCTCTGCGTCTACAAGCCGGGCTTCGTCAGCCGCCGCATGCTGCGGCCGTACGTCAGCGGCCAGCCCGCCACCGCCTGCCCCGACGGCATGATGCGAACCTTACGCTATCCGGGCCTCTGCGGTCGCGTGCGCGCCCTCAGAGAAGACAAGTTCGTCAACTATCTGCGCTTCAACGCCGCGCGCCGCTCGCTGCCTGCTCTCCTGCGCGTCCTCCTCCTGTTCCTCCTCGCTTTCGCCCAGCCCAGCTGTTAGCACTACCGCTGCTCTTGTTTCGGCCGCAGATGGTCCACGAGGAGCGCCGCCTGAGCATCAGCACGTCGCGCACGATGGCCGCCATGTCGCTCGCCTTCATCGTGCTGGTGACGCCGTGGACCATCCAGGAGGTGGTCGCCGCCTGCACCGGGTCCCGGGCGCCGCCCGCCCTCGACTTCGCCGCCACGTGGCTGGCGCTCAGCAACAGCGCGTGGAACCCGCTGCTCTACTGGCTGCTCAACGACCACTTCCGCCGCGTCAGCCGCGAGCTGCTGCTGGGCCGCATCTCCCTGGTGTGCTGCTGCTGCTGCTGGTGGTTGCGGTGGCGCGACGACGACAGCAAGCCGACGACGGCAGCGAGCAGCGGCAGCGGCAGCAGCTGCTCGCACACGCCCGCCTGCGACCTGGAGGGCCTCTCGGAGAAGCACTGGGGCGAGATCCTGGAGCGCAGCTCGCTGCCGCGCCTGCACCACCACGGCCTCTGCAACGGCCTGCCGCCGGGCTGCTCATGAAAGGCGGACAAGACGACGCAGACGCTGGAGCCGGCAGCCTGCGTCCTCGAGAGTATGGGCAGCTCGGCGGAGACGGCGGTCGTCAGCTGCCACGAGTGGTGACGTGCTGTTGTTCGCCGCCGCGCACGGACCTTCCGCCCCCTCGTCTGGGTCGTCGTTGTTACTTAATTACCTACCTTCACTACGATTAGCATACGAGTATTGCCACGATTTGCACACGTACCGGAAGCCATGCTGTTTCATGGCCCAAATATAGATAGATAACTTTTCCGCCATAACGCCTTTCTCTAGTCTCTGCTTCCGGCACGATCCCGTCCAGAGCGCTCTCTGAGGCCAATTATGACCGCTGACTTTTGGAGGAATAGTGGACTCCAACCACTTCAGGTCTACCATTAGCTCCAAGTTACTGGTCTGCCATGTCCTGGATTTCGGGTAGACTTGGCAATTGTTTCGCTTTAATCGTGGAGTAAATCTCAAATGCTCAGAGCCAGAAGCGTACTTAAAATGACGAATGCGACATTCTGCAATTTCATCTTCTTCTGCTGGGTCTTTGATCGAAATTTTCTAGAACAATCTAGAACAGTCTGGATGATGCGGAATTGACCTTTTTTTTTCAGCTGCAACTGCAATCTTGGATTTGTGTTGCGCATGCTCTGATTTGAGTAAATAGATCGGCCCACATCTCGAAGCGTGAACAATGCTTTGTTGGAGAAGGCTTCCTTCTTCGATTCCACTTGCCTCGTAAATCCAATGTCAATGACAGCTGCCGCTGATGGCCAATGTCGATAGACCATAAGCTCAGATTGAGCTGAAAAAATATAGTCATGAGAACGCCTTTCTGGCTTAGAACGACGCCCAATTGTGCGCAGATTCACATCGCGTCGCTGTAACCTTGAGGTCGCTTCTTGCCGATGCGTCTCATTGCTGCTTTAACGACAGGATGTCGTTATCCATCCATCTGCCTAACTCGCTGCGTTTCATTGGTGATTGATTATTTACGATGGTTGTTATTGGCCCAGCAGCGAAATCTATTTCCTGCTACATTTCTATGTACAAATATTTATGCCAGTCGTATCTCATCTACTTGAATACGTAGTAGTATATGGATTTTTAAAGTTTCGCTTCACCTGCCATAACCTACATCTCTGGAGAGCTCTGATCATAGATTAGATTAGATTAGATTAGATGAGATTAGATTAGTCTACTCCCACGGGCATGCAATTCAACATGCTTACGTATTCTTTAGCAAGAAATAGCATTGAAAATTCAATTACATCAGAACAGTTGGCCATCTGCGTTAGTAGGTCCGGTTGCTGCGTGGGCGATATCGGAACGGATGATAAAATGTTTGCCATCCAAATTTAGAACGATTCAACGTGGTCTGAATTGTGGAGCAATGTAAGCCCAAGTTGGCCAAAAGAAATCTACTGCTGACGACGCCGTCACCAACTTTATCTATTGTAGGAGGCTGTGGATCAGTCTAGTATCTTTGGCTGCGATTTCAATCGGCTTGGACGCCAACGACGACTTGTACCAGTTGCTAGGAGTTGCCAAAGACGCGTCGTTGAAGGAGATTCGTCGCGCCTTCAAGAATCTCGCCGTTCTCAAACACCCCGATAAGAATCCTGTGAGTGCAGTGGTAGCAGACAACCGACACTCGCACCCTGCTCATGGACCACGTAATTCCAGGACGACGAGGACGCCCACAGTGCGTTCATCCAGTTGACGAGAGCCTACGACATCCTCAAGGATCCCGACACGCGCAAAACCTATGACCTCTTCGGCGACAGCGAGTTCGGGCAGCCGAGTGCGAAATTCAAGAGCTACGCATACTACAAGAACGACTTTGGCATCTACGACGACGACCCGCTGATTGTGACGCTGAGCAAAGCAGATTTCGGTTAGTTGCGATGGCAACGCATATGTTTGCTGGATGCTAGCCCAAAACTGCATCTGTCCCTAGAATTGCATGTGTTGGACGAAACGCAAGCATGGTGGGTGAACTTCTACTCGCCCTCATGCCACCACTGCCACAAGTTGGCGCCCACGTGGCGCCAGCTGGCCGAGGAGCTCGAGGGCGTCGTGCGCTTCGGGGCCGTCAACTGCGAGGACGACTGGGTGCTCTGCCGCCAGCTGGCCATCAGCGCCTACCCAACTCTGCTCTACTACGAGAAGCAGGCGCATCTCTATGCTGGCGAAAAGTACACGGGGCCAAAAAACTTTCTCGACTTGCAGAACTTCATCATTGCCAACATTCGCGTGCAGGTCGATCATATCTCCAATGACACGTGGCCAGCGCTCAGAACCACTGCAGCCCTATGGTTGTTGTTTCTCTGCGCGACAAATTGCCCGAGTCCAGCGACGCAAATCAAGCTTGCCGCTGTCTTCGTAAGCGCTCCATCTTCCAATTCATTCCTCGCTGCTTAACCTCGTTGCTGTGTTCATAGGAAGGTCTAATGTCAGTTGGCATCGTCGAAGACGCGGCATTATGCGAGGAAATGGCGGCGGATCACGCTTCAAGTCCCGTGGTGCTGGTGGAGGTTCATGAATATGCAGTGACAATGCATAAGATCGCCGGCAATGATAAGAAGGACTATGTTGAAGGGATACTGAAGCTGTTGCCCGCGCCGGAGCATGTGGATGAGCAGAAATACGCGGAGATCCGCTCAGAACTGCAGCCATGGTTGCTGTGCTTCTACCTCGGTTCTCCCACCGAGCTCAGCTTGCAGCTGAGGCGACTTCCCGCTCATATCCCGCACGTGCGCCTTGGGCTCGTGCACTGCGGCAGATCGTCCGGACTATGCAGCGCGTTGCACGTATCCTCGTACCCCACCTGGGGCCTACTGAAGGCCGGCGGCGCGTTCGAGAAGCACCACGGCCGCGACGTGCTCCTTGAGGTAGCCGACTTTGCTCGCGAGGGTGCAAAAGCTACCAATCTGCGCACGCTCACGCCGGCCGACTTCTTGGGCATGCGGAAGCAGGAGAAAGAGGGTGATGGCCAAGCATGGTTCATTGACTGGTATGCGCCGTGGTGTCCGCCCTGTCGCCGCCTTATGCCGCAGATGCGGAAAGCTAGTCAGCGGTTCCGCGAAGATGAGGTTATGTTTGGCACAGTCGATTGCACCTTGCACACAGCCCTCTGCAGCGCGGAGAACATTCGCGCCTATCCCACCGCCATCTTGTACGCCAGAGGAAAGCAGCAGCAGTACCATGGCGTGCTGGATGAATCCAGCATGGTAGAATTCATTAGCGATGCGCTCAATCCTGCGGTGGTCGCGCTCACCGGCGACAACTTTGTGCGGCTCATGCGCAAGCCACTGGGGCAGATGTGGGTGGTGGACTTTTACGCGCCCTGGTGCGGACCCTGCCTGCAGTTGATGCCGGTGTGGCGCGGCCTCGCCAGGGAGATGCAGCAGTTCGAGAACATTACGATTGCGAGCGTGGATTGCGTCGACAATGGCGTCCTATGCAACCAGCAAAATATTCGAAGCTATCCTATGATCCGTCTGTACCCCGCCGACAGCCTGGGCTTGAACTCTGTAACCATGTACACGGGACATCGAGACCTCATGCATCTTAAGCAGTGGATCTTTGCGTTCGTTCCGTCCAAGGTGGTTACGTTGGACCGCGATCTGGTGCGTGCCAAGATTCTCAAGCGCAAGAAGTTGAAGAAGCCTTGGCTGGTCGACTTCTACGTTCCGTGGTGTGGTCATTGCGTCGACTTTGAGCCCAAGTTCCGCCGTGTCGCCGACGACCTGGTGGGGGTGGCGCGAGCGGGAAAACTGGATTGTCAGGCAGAAAGGGGATTTTGCATCGATTTGCGCGTCACCAGTTATCCGACACTTCGGCTCTACTTCTCCGCGACCAAATTCTATCACATTGCCGCTCGAGATGCAAGCCACGTGATTGAGGAGGTGCAGACGATTATCCAATCGGAATCTCAGCATTTTGACCATGACGAATTATAGAGTATAAGAGAGCAGATATCCGTTAATATCATTTATACAATAATATACAACTTTGATATCTTTGAGTACTTTTCAATTGACTTTGTACAGCAGGCGGATGCCACGCAAGAAACTAACCGCTAAGCTAGAAACTAACCCAACGAATATCACACATGGAATTTTGAATAGAGCGACCGAGCGAATCCGAATTGGATGATATTGCGAATGTCAGGTTTTCAGCGTGATGCGTCGCTGATTAAGATTGAACTTGAAAAAGTTGAAAAACCTGCCGACGAGGTTAGAGAGCTCCAGGTTCTCCAGCTTGCTGTTGATGATCTGTAAGCCAAATGGGCATTGCAATGAATATAGGCAGCGCGTTCTGCAGCTGCAGACGCGTGACATACGCCCTTGACGATCCTGGCCACAGCCGGCTCGATTTCGTCCCACACCGTGTCGATGGCTTCGGGCGTCAGCTGCGTGATCGCCTTGTTGATGACGGCGCCCAGCTTCGGGTCGTTCATCAGGTTTGCAAAGTCGTTCTTCAAGCAATCGAGTATAGAGAATGTTAAGTACATTTATTCCCAGATTTGGCATGGCATTTTGCAATGCGGTTAGAATATTAGTATAATATTATTAGTATTATACATGTTGATATGATTGTCAGTAAGTCCCTTCAACGTCTTGGGTTTGCGACCAGGTTATTTCGGGGTTTTAAGTCAATACCGGCAATGAGGACCCTATACCTGCATCTGGTGAGACCTATTTTAATGTACAGCTCATGTGTGTGGTTTCCCATATCTCAAATAGCTGTTAAGAGGATTGAGTCTGTACAACATAGATTTCTTAGACTTGTTGGGTCTCAAGTGGGGTGCTCCGATCAAGTGTTGCGTCATGACTATTGTTCGGTTTCTCTAATAATGGATCTACCATCTCTACAGTCCCTCAGGGAACTGCATGATCTCAAGTTCCTTGTCAAACTTCTGTCCGATCGTATTTACTGCCCGTACCTGTTGTCTCAGGTCACTTTTAGACTGCCAATGATACT
>JAOEHK010070563.1:0-14752 GCA_025447835.1 Labidoglobus nevermanni | reverse complement strand
ACATAAATTTTAGAATAAAGTAGAAGTTTCTAAGTTGATTGACACATCTATTATCGGCCATTTAGCATTTACTAAATACTTGTCATGGGGTGTAGAATTACTTAGACTTCACGTTCCATGCAAAGGAAAAGGTTATCATGTTACCGTAAAGACCTCGGGAGTAGATGAAAGTGCAAGGGGCTGGGCGCCTAGCCCAGGATAATTTCGCCTATAATTGCAATGTTATTAAATCGCGAAGGGCACGGCATTCGTTTAAGTTCAATAAAACTTTAAATGACGAAGTAGTGGCTTTATTACTCCTCCTCTACCATAATTGTAGTTAACGGGGCATTAGCAACTTATTTGTAATTTATATCTTGTAGGAACGCTGAATTGTGTTAAATGGTTTTCATCTAGCCCAGGAACATTTTGGCTTTAATGGCGAGTGAGCTCGCTTGGGAATACATTCCCTGAGGTGATGCTTCTGCTAAGAATTGCTCTTCGGGAATATTTCTCTTTAATCTGTCGAACATTTTTCCTCGTTTCTTCCCAGCTAACGACCACTTCTGTACTGCCCAATGTGCCCCAAGGATAACATCGTGTGCAATTAATGTAATTTCTGATTTAGTGGTGATTTAAACTTCTCGTCGACGAGAAGACTGGTTGCCCATAAGTATATAGGAGTTTTGAAGTGGCATCATATGGGCAAAATGTGAGATGTTTCTGTTTTACATTCTCTCATTAATTTGGAATAATGGCGTTTGCATAAATCGTAGCAAAACTTGACAATTTTCTTCGATTTATTTAAATTCGTTGCACTCCATGTTATTAGGTGCAGTAAATCTCAAACATTCCTCTGTATCCATCGTCTGCTTGTACAGTGAGCAATTTACACGCGAGGCATAAATTTTTAGTTGCTCATAATTTCACTACCGTACCGGACGAGCTGAGAAATGTTCTCTGCATCTATGCAGGCTGTTTCCGGCATCCAATATAGCTTAAATACCAAGCGCTTTAATACTGAGCTTCCTGAAATTGCAGGATCAACAAAATTATAAAATCAAATAACAGGCCAGCGGGAAGTATGATTGAAATCAGTAAATGCAGTAGAACCAGTAGTGAAGCGTGGGGGGTGTGGTGGGTGCGGTCTCACTGGGCGCTACATTTAGAAGGCGGCAGTGTTGACTATCGGTAAGATGGGTATTCCCTTTGCTTGTCCGATACCTATGCATAGTGGAAACTGTTTAGAATTGGTGCAAATTTTACATGGAAATAACTTATTTACGTAGCGGCCAAATATTCCTCTGTACCAGGTGACACAACCACGGTACGCCAATGAGTAGAAGTAAGGATATAAGGTTCACCTGTATCATCATATTCCTTTTATTGTGATTAAAACAAGTGCAAAACGGCTTCTGATCATTTATTATTCGCGTGTTCGTAAGACATGCAATTTTTGTAACAGCTAGGATATAAGCTCACCATGTATTCAGCAAACGTAATACAGGATGAATGGTTATAATACCCGAGGTTCGTGCACAGATACAAAAAGCATCCATGGGATATCAGAAAATTCCCCGTACTTGTCCCGCTTCATCTCTAAGCAAACGTGTTGGTTGTTTCTGGGCCAAGGCACAATGGACAAGCGGGGAGTACCCTTAGTCCGTTCGTATATGTATTGTTATTGCACGTGAACTTGATGTATTTGTGGCTAGGTCTTGAATAAATATATTTTCTGTATAAATCCCATTCAGCCACTTCGTTTTTTAATTGCAATTCTTTTAAGTACTGTTTTTTAAATCGCTGCAAACTACAGTTCGCAGTAATTATATCATCATTGAGTTTTTAACGAAAATGAAATTCGAATTAGTTCCTTTCGTAGAGAAAATAAAAGACTTGGATCCGAATGATTACTAGGCAAGCACAGAACGGCAAAGAGTAAGTTCTCGTTTGTAACTTCCATGAACTTCTCGTCGAATTATTCCGTTTGTATTTCATTGGCGTTGTTTTAGTTTAGCGATGTTTGTGCCATCGAGTCTGCTAGCGGGCTGTTGGAGAACGTTAAGGGCGAGTTTAACAACTGAGGTCGTCGCAAATCTTTTCCAGCTAAACTCTGGTAGAAGAAAACAAGTCATTTCCATGATACGTTTTCGATATTCTTAACGTTTCTTCATCGATTGTGCATTTACATATAATGTGCAGGGGTGGACGTGCGCTTATTATCCGTGCGACGCAACGCAAACCTTCGTCCTGAAGGAAATTGGATTGAGGCACTGTAATAAAGCGGTTTAAACAATGATGCAATTGCCTGAATAAAGCCATATTCACAATTCCGCATATTTTACGATTTAACAGAAATGATTTCAATAAGAAAACATGCATGATCTAAAATACATAGTGATAAGAACATTGAACGTGAATGTGGAGATATCAAACGCGAATCCAACGCTACTTATGTTCGCGCCAAAAGTCTGTCAATGTCAACTAGGCCTCGGCATGGTACGGTACGTACCGGGTACTCAAAGGCACATACCCGGTATTTTCGTACCCGATACCACAAATCCACGTATCCACAAATTAGGGTGCGGGTACAAGAGATTACAGAGTACTAGTATTCTAGTACCGGGTACATACCCGGTGCGTACCTTGCCGAGGCCTAATGTTAACCTAACCCAGGGCTCGCGAACCAGCGGCTCGTGAGCCACATGTGGCTCTTTTAGACGTATGGTGTGGCTCTCTCTCACCCTCGACTGACTCGAAAATTTCATGAAAATCTAAGCGACTATCGTAAACCACAGATAGTTTGATAGTGGAGGCTCCTTTGTACATTTAGTGTAGCTCTTTTCAGCTCCTGGCTGGCTCTTTTAATGGCCAATTGGCTCTTCCTCGCTAAAAGGTTGGTGAGCCTTGACCTAACATATCAGATGTTAATAAGGCGTGTAACAAGCAGTATTAAAACGTCCAACGTCCAGCCAATATTCTTTTCTTGTCCTCGCAGTATTCAGTACTCAAAATAATCCTAACAGTAATCACGAAGAGAGGAGAAGAATACGAGGACAAATCAGAAAAAAACATGGTTCAAATAAATGTCTTTTGGCATATTCTCATTAGATTATCCTTACTAGATAATGATAGTGCTCTTTCTATACTACTAGTAATAAAGTTCCTGCACCATCTCAAAGGGCTAGTGAATATTTGAAAGATTGAACATCATAAAGGAAAGTAGTTTAGGTTCAGATTTCATGTTCCACCGCTGGTTAAATTCTCCTCTGAACACAAGCTATTGTACATAAAGCACTAAACTCACCATTTCGTTGCTGGAAGTTTGAGGATTGGACACTGTCATGAAGTTGGTCACAAACTCATTGCTCGCATTCGCGAGCGCCTTCTGCTGCTTTTCCTTACGTTGTCCCTTTTTGCGCGGCCTCACCGCCTCCATCCAAGAACGCAACTTGCTGCCGAACATCTTGCCGCTCAAGTGCCTGATGCAACAAACAAGAACATTCAACAATTAGTACGAATATAGGAAGAAGCAAGCTGTGCAATCAGCTTTCGTCTGCAATCATTATTATTACTTCTCCTAGAGCAGTCATTCCCAAAGCGGGAGCTACTGCCCCTGGTGGGCGCTGCAGGGATTTAGGGGGGCGGTGACGGTCTCTAACTCATCCATGGCCATGGGTTTCCCCGTGTTTATCCATTGACTTTACATACCACTCCCCGCTCAGAATATGTCGGGGTGTCCATGAATGAAAATCCCCCAAGGTAGGAAAGAAATTTCTAAAGGCCTTAGTGTCAAGAGAAACAAAGGAGGAATGGGAACGAGTACCGGGAATGCATCACTCCAAGATATTCCTGGTGAAGAAACCATCGAGCGCCTCCAATCGACATTCACTCTCTTAGGGACGTGCAAGACTAAGAAAACTCGTAGGGCTCATTACGGGTCACTGCAGGCTCAACAAGTACCTAGCTATAATGGGTCTTCGCGAAGACCAACTATACAGGTAATGCTTAGAAGACGATGAAACTCCTCAGCACATAGTGGACGAGTGCATCGCACTAAGGGTGCAACGGAAGGCAACCTTAGGGAAGCATGCACTGACCCACGCTGGGATGGCAAAATTGCCCTGGGACGAGCTCATGCACTTCTTTGAAGACATGAGACGACAAGGTGACACACAAAAGGACCGAAAGTTCCGAGGGTAGGCAGATCCCGACGTAACAAAAAAAACATCTGTAAATGGCACAACGGACAAGCCCGGGGAATTCCAGTCTGGTGGTGGACCCACGAGTAGTCCCTGTACTTGTCCCGGCCCGGGGGGCGCTAGGTAATAGTTTTCCTGAAAATGGGACGGTATGCCAAAAAAGTTTGGGAACCACTGGCCTAGAGCTTTGTGCCATATCCTCCTGCCTCCGAATCCAAATTGCATGACTGACAAACGTATGCAAGAATTGAGAAGTGTTGCTGAGCGTTGTAACATAATATGTATCGATTTTAAGAGGCCAAATGGCAGTCTAGAGTCTTGCGTGAGTTCGCCAAGCCTTCGAATTGAAATTCATACCTCGGCGAAGAGAGCGGTATATAGGGTTAGCACGTGTCGGGACTTGGGATTTGAAGGACAGACAACGTAAACTATGGATGGAATTAGAATACGGACGCTTGGTCGGTGTAGCAGTTCCACTTGTTTAACATTGTCTACCAGTATTCTGCTGGACACTGTAAATACAGAAACTTCACACCTGAACAACAGGCTACATAAATTCGTTTAGAAGTTTTTGCTTTACTTGATATCAGATTTACAAAGTTATTTGCATCGAGAGCTAAAAACTGAAAGTTTCGATGTCCGGCAACGTATTTTTCACATCGGATGACAGATTGCTAAAGTATTTTAGTACTAGGATTATTTTTATGTAATTAGACATAGTCTAACGAGTATGCGCACTTTTCTAGAATGAAAAAAGAAAGTAATCATCAGGTACGAAGGACGAAAGTACGAAGAGAAAAATAATAAATAGCACGGAATACGAACTCTATACACTTTTACCAACTAGATCTCTGCAGTGGCTTTCATATAAAGTTTAACCACTAAAGACTGGCACTGGGGAAATGTATAACTGCAAGAGGTCCTAGTCCTCCAACTCTTGTCTACCAACTAACTTTTTTACAGTTTAGTTCCAACCTGCTAGAATTTCTAATTTCCTTTCTAATTTCCATCTTTTTTATAATTGAAAATTTAACAAGACAATTTTGATCATATTTATGCGGTTAGAAACTAAACGAATGCGAGATCTGTTATAGCTAAACACGTATCGAACTTGGTATACATTCTAATTCACAAAGGCGCTAAATGAAAATAAATACTTGAAGAAAATATGGCTATCTTGTCAGTTTCCTACGAATTTCCCTTCAACTTACGTCAAGCACATACTCTGCCCGAGGCTCCCCAAGGAGCGGTGGTTGGTAAACGTTAGCACATTACTGATGAGCACACGCACGCACATTCATAAAATATTTCCAACGCTCGAACGTAAACACTAACTTGAAAGAAAGACGTAGCCCATCTCTTACGTCTCAATACTTCACAATCTCAACTTCCCCTTATCGGTGGTTGAACATTGCACTCATGGATAATGGACACGGAAAACGATTTAACGCCCTTTAATGAAGCGTCGCTTTGTTTTAGTTGCAGCGGTGCCAGCAATGGAGGACGCAAGTGCGACAATGAAGAAAAGACGTAATAGAAGGAAATTATAGGAAAAAGAACGTCGCCCCTCTACTCATTATAAATTTGTCCGTTTCTGAACTAAATATAACTCACATAAACATAAAGTTTTCGCAATTATTGAAACAGTATTAGGGCTGGTTTCAAATATTAGCTGACCCTAGTGTTGGGCAATAACAGTATCCAGAAGTCCAGAACTCCGAGCTACGTACTCGGTTAGGGTGCAAATGACATTATTGCATATTTTGCCTTATGGACATTATCAACAACTGTACAGCTTTAACAAAGTTAGCATTGTCGGCCACTCTTATCAGTTTCCCCGCTTATTTGTAACATAACAGCATATCGCATTGGCTTTCATTAGACATAGTTTCAACAACTTTCAGACTGCTTTCAAACTATTTATAAACGTTCTGCATATTTCACTTTTTAATCAGGTATTGCATCAAACAGTGGAAAACCAGACAGAATAATTGTGCTTGGAACAACCTTTAGGAATGTTTTCCCATTGCATGAATATCACCATAATATGCAGTTCAAGTTCACAGATGAATCCTTGCACTTATAGGGGTCTTGGGCAATAACTCCACGTGAAGATTCTACTCCAACAAAGCGACGTTAGTTTCAGCAGCGTTGCGATTACACGCTTGATTGCAGAGATACGCGGTGCTAGGGGCGCAGGAGCAGAATGGAGGTCCGTACGTAGAATAGAATTCGGATCTGTACGCGGCATCCATGATGCAAGACAAAGTCAGCGTCAGGACTAGCTGGGACACTCATTGCGTCGCCATAGCAACGCTTGCGCCTGTTTCCAGCATCCCTTTTCGTCGCGATGCGGATGGCTGGAACGGTGGTGACGTTGGCAGAAATGTCTGCTGGTAAACATTTGCAGGATTCACACGAAAAAGTGGAGGCAAGTTGCTATTTTTGGCGAATGTTAATTATCAGCTAGTATTTCTAGGGTTGATCCTTTCTAATGCTGTTTAGTATCTTAGCAAGTGCCCACTTGGCCCTCTGGATGCAGATTTGCAAAAATTGATGTCAACTTATCAATATCCTATGAATCTTATCACTTAATCCGCTTCGTTTCGTCGGCAATTTCACCGTAGACGAGCAGAATGTGTGCGCTTGTGCTTTTCGTTGGATGCAAATTGAAAGGAATGAGGGTACGTGGTAGCATGAAAATGGTCAATTTGCGTCGGCGTTTCTAGGGCTCATTCCATTCAATTGGGAGCAAATATTCGTACTGGAATTTTCGGCTTATTTTAATTCGCCGTCAGCAAGATCATGACTAAGGAAGCACAAACTATGTTTGATATCCATTTTTAGAAAAGCATCCTCATTCAATTAAGGTTGCTTATGTCATCCTTTTTTTCAATTTAACCATGAAGTCAGTGGGAAACAAAATGAAATGGAAAAGAAAGAACATGACATTTGAGCGCGTATTGGTGTTTCCGATAAGACGCGATTCGATTAATGCCGTACCCATTCACCGGGATACATTAATAATTCATTAGAAGTGCCATTAAACACGAGTGGAATTGGAATGTGGGAGGAAGAGGCTCTGACGTCCGTAGTAGTGGTGATTGCTCAAGTTTAATTATTCACCTACGGGAACTTAGTGTGGCGCCCTCGATTAGAAAGCTATTTGATATGCCTGATTACTTATACTCCGAGTTACCTTATCAATTAAATTTTCACGTGGTGTTATCTTCGCTTGCATTTCATTGGATTTATGAATGGTAGTGTATATAAGGGCTATAGGACTATGAATACCCTACCTAAGCTAGCCTAACTCAATCTAAACTAAACTAGCAAATGTTTTCATAAGCGTGTGAAATTATAAGGAAATCAAATTATGAATTGATGTTCTATGAACTTTTCTGGTTAACATAATAACATGATTACACGAAATTTTCGACTCGATTTCAGCCCATTTAAACGTAATTCAAGCAATTATTACCAAAAATTCATTGGCAATTGGCTGAATTACAATGCAGATATTAATAATAACAAATGGCGGGCTGAATGCGAGGGTTAAACACTACGCTGACTGCCATATGCAAAATGCGTTAGAGTGCTGCTAGGCAGTGGAAGGGGTAGAAAGATTATAAATTGATGCATGGAATGGCGACATATTCTGATCCTGAAATGCGGATTATGGAAAACGTGTCTCCTTTGAGACAAAACCGAAAATCACTATATTTGAAACTTCAATTTCAGGTTTTTCCTTTTTATAACCTTTTCGACCAATAAAACGTGCCCTACATATTTCCGCAGCCGGAAAATCTGGCGAAAGCATGAGGCAAAGTGATTTTCAAAGGATTGTTAAATTTGAAATTTGATATTTCGCAATAGAATTCAGTGCAGCGTCCAGAAAATTGTATAACACTCATAATTCACAGAACATTGGCCAGCAGGAGCTTTTATTGTCTTTCGATGCAAGCACTGGTATCCCTTTTATCTCCAACGGGCTTTGTTGCCTGATAACGTGCGAGAAACACACGCAAAAGCTCTTCCCTCGACGACATGTTAGTTGTAAGCTCAATGCGAATTCGTTTTCCGGCATTGTCGACACTGAATGAACAACTTTCGGCCGCAGCAAGGATTTAAACGTCGAAATAGAAACTGCCCCATATATCATCGATTCTCTGCGCCTAAATTGATTTTTCATCACATTTATTTGCAATCACAATTTTTCATTAAGCTATGTCTCACTGAATCATTTTGATTGCAACAATGGCAACCAACAAAGCTGTCATAGATTGATGATGGCCAGATTATTCATTTTGTTGGAATCTATTTTTGCAATATGCGACCATTTTCCTATAAAATCACAATATTTTAACTAAATATTCCCTCTTGACTAGAAATCTGAAAGAAAGAAGAACTGGAGCGTGTCTAAGATTATTTTTTCTTGAATTCTAAAGCTGATATTTAGGTTCTGCGACATTCAAGATATGTTGTGATTGCCCTTTCTGCTGATCTCTAAAGAATCGCATTTTCTTGGCGCAGATTACGAGATATTACGTTGATTGCTACGTCCAGTCTTCATGATTGGCAGTGATTGGACAATTTTATTCTACATTGTCGAGAATAGACTACGTGGCACTTTTCAACATATAATGAAATGTCCTGAGATTAAGATCGATAAGCCCTATGTTGCTTTGCTTCTTAAAACACTGACGTTGACACTGATCTTTCAGTTGAGATTTGGGATTCCTCATTAGTAGTGTACAATATAAGGAAGCTTTCTCCACGAATACATTCCCAGATGTTTATACTATTGCTAGCATTACTAACAAGTATTTAATGCAAGATATATAAGTACGTATAAGAAGTCCTTGCAATTACGTTCATTGTTTCAGCGAACTACAGTAAAACCCCGATATAACGAATTTCAAGGGACCGACGTGAAAAATTCGTTATATCGGGGTTATTAGCTAAATCGGGGTAGTCATGTTGAAAAAAGAACTCGATATATATTATGTTTATACATTTACATACAATTCAGAGATGACCATAAACACGTCATACATTACATTTTTTGAAAGTATTCGTCTATTTTAATCTGGACCATAAAATTACTAAAGCGTGCGGTATTTATAGCTGATTCGATAGTGTGCAATGCATCAAACACATTTTTATTAATGTTTGATTGTACATATTAAGAAATTACGGACAAAGTTAACATTTTCGATGTCTTGATTCGGATAAATAATTCAAATTTCTTCGTCTTCTTTACCATCCAAATCCACCGACTCATGTAGAATTTCTTCGTCGTTAAGGACCTCAGTAACGGCTACATCATTATCAAAATTGACGAAGTCAATCCTATTCTGAGTGCTCTTTTACCATTCAATCCCGCCTCAAAAAGGCGCAAGGCATGAAGAGTGATCATAAGCGGTACATTTAAAATTTCTTAAGCTACCTCAATTCCATGAAAAATTACGTATTGGAAGAAGATTATCGAATGTCTTTGGCCCAAAAAAGTTAGTTATATCGAGGGGACCAAAATGCATTAGTTTTATTCATAATATCGAGGTTTTTCATGGGACCAGCACTTTCAAACGTTATATCGGGGTTATTTGTTAAATCGGGGTTCGTTATATCGGGGTTTTACTGTATTTGGTTCAGGTTCATTACGTGTTCAATAATAAACGTAATTAATGTATAAGTTGAATGATGAGTTGTAAATAGTCAGTTTGTCAGTTAACATGAGCATTCAACAGTGCGATGATATACAGGATTGGAGCAGAATTTTGACGGCCATTTTAACTCCAGAGGAGTGTAATACACTCGCTTTTAGACCAGCACTATAATGTTGAATGCTCTATCATCAGGTTTTCCATCATTGCACTGCAGGGTCACGGTTTCCTCAATAAACAAGTTTATTGTGTGTCCCTAAATTACGCTTCAATGTCATCTTCTTAGATCTCCAATCTGACCACTGAATTGAATTTGCTAAATTGGCAAGCCTTCAAGGATCGATCAGGGTTGTTTAACATCTTTAAAGATAACATAGCTTTGATGTTTTCATAGCCGCTCTTTATTACACTTTTTGCTGGTTTTCAAGTCTCTTCTGGAGGGTCTCAAAGGTCTACGAGTATTTCGATATTTGCTGCGTCTTTTGAGTTTTCTTCTCTTCTATTATGAATCCCTCGGCAGATGTCTATCCGCAGCAATGGCCAACGAAGGAAGTAATCCAATATTTCCCATAATAGATTGCGGCGTCTTATCGAGTCTGGCCTGTTGTTGATGGTTTCCAGTTGATAGCGAGGAGCGCATTCCTTCCTGCCAATTTCGCCATCGTTTTTCATCTCCGTTTGCCATTTTAGATGTTTCGGCCCCAGCCAGCTATGACTTAATGTGAATGCGAAAAATGCAGCACGTTCCCCAAGGTTGCTGATATATTGGCCAAACTATCGGCGAATGGCAAAGCCCTTGTTGTGGTGCAATACCTTCCAGGTTTTCCAACCGAGAAAGTGCTTCAACTTATAACGGTTGTTGCGTAATGTCGTCGTAAATGTTTTCGTAAAACTAATGCAGTCACGATGTGGCGTATTATTTAACTTTAACTGCTTCTTGCAGTGGAAAGTTTCAGGCCACTGTTTTAGCATGCAATGCCTTGATTGTTTATTACTTTAACGTTCTGCATTTGCTTGTATTCCATGCCAAATTCTCATTTGGTGATAAACTACCGCTTTTGGTAATAACAGGAAACACCACAAATTGTTCAAATTTGGGCAAATCGCAAAATACACAATATATTTACTTGCAAACTTAACTTTTATCGAGAAAACACCAATTTCTAATAGTTTTTCTTAGCAAAGTTTCTTGAACTATCGATTACCATTTCAGTATCTATCGCAGCATTCTAAATACTCAGCAAACCGTTACCATTACGATGGAAATTCAGGCAGATGCAGTATTTATGGGGAGATTATTGCTTCCACTTCGTGAAATGCACTTCTTGTTGCGCATTTATTCCCGTTCGAGGGTGTGCGACTGTTTGATGCTCTGACGGGTAGAATCGGAAGCGGTAAATCCTGTCTAGATCCAGCATAGATTTGGCCAAATTTATTGATTACATGGAACTATTTCGCAACTGAAATTGAGTTTAAACCGAGAAACTGCCGTGAGGAAAGCTGAGATATGGCAGGGAGCCTTTCCGATCGGATGCTGGTTTCGCTTGCCCTTTGCAAAAGTAACTGAAAGTCACCTGCAGTGGTCAGATAATTTCGCGCAATGGCTCGTCCTCGCACATTTTCGTGAGATAGACGGCGATGAAAATGAAACACGTTTTTTCTCCGCATAAAACCACCAGCCTTGTGATTTATTGCTCCATTTTCTACAATGGAAAGCTAACTGGGGGCTTGTTTACATTTCAAATATGCCATCTAACAATCTAACATGATTGCATCTGCCTTGCACTCTGATTATCATGCTATAAATGTTCATAACTCATTAGCACAGTTACAATCTAAAACGCTGGAAGGAAGCATAGTAATAAAGAGGTATAGCAAATAGTAAATCATTAAATCATATATTCCTGTTACAAAAAGCTCTCTATATACCATAATTTTCCATAATGTCTTTCCCATTGTGGAAATAAGAAAAACGAAATATAACGAAACTGATCGCTTGCTTACTGCATTCTAAAACTGTCGGTAGTCAAGCAGCTAACGAATATAAGAAGAAAACATACTACAACATTTAAGAAGGCTTTCATAATATCCCTAAAATCCGTCCATGTGGCAAATTGACACTTACTGGAAACACCATAATAATATACAGAAAAGCCCCGATATAACGAATTTCAAGGGACCGACGTGAAAAATTCGTTATATCGGGGTTATTCGCTAAATCGGGGTCATCTTGATGAAAAAAGAACTCGGTTTTTATTATGTTTATACAATTGTATACAATTCAGAGATGACTATAAACACGTCATACATCATATTTTTTGAAAGTATTCATCTATTTTAGTCTGGACCATAAAATTAGTAAACCGTGCGGTATCTATGGCTGATTCGATAGTGTTCAATGCATCAAACACCTTTTCATTAATGTTTGATTGCATTAAGAAATTACGGACACAGTTGAAATTTTCGATGGCTTGATTCGGATAAATAATTGAAGTTTCTTCGTTTTCTTACCACCCAAATCCACCGTTTCATGTTGAATTTCTTCGTCGTTAAGGATCCCAGTAACGGCTACATCATTATCAAA
The DNA here is from genome assembly GCA_025447835.1 of Labidoglobus nevermanni. NCBI lineage: Eukaryota > Metazoa > Arthropoda > Insecta > Coleoptera > Staphylinidae > Labidoglobus > Labidoglobus nevermanni. The sequence continues at coordinate 2,321 of JAOEHK010070563.1, read as the reverse complement.
ATTGACGAAGTCAATCTTATCCGGAGTGCTCTTTTACTATTCAATCCCGCCTCAAAAAGGCGCAAGGCATGAAGTCTGATCATAAGCGGTACATTTAAAATTAAGCTACTTTAATTCCATGAAAAATTACGTATTGGAAGAAGTTTATCGAATGTCCTTGGCCCAAAAAGTTCGTAATATTGAGGGGACCAAAATGCATTAGTTTTATTCGTAATATCGAGGTTATTTCAAGGGACCAACACTTTCAAACGTTATATCGAGGTAAATCGTTAAATCGGGGTTCATTATATCGGGGTTTTACTGTAGTTGAAGTTTTAGTAGATTAAGATATAAAAAGATTGTTTTTAATGAAGGTTCAACTCAATAGAAAGGATTACAAAGATAGTGTATTATTTCACCAATACAAAATGAGAGATGTTAACTCTAGTTTGATATCAGACCAACTGACTGGCTACCCAATCTCTATTCCCTTTTTTACCCGGCCTACTCTATTATATCTTTACAAGCCTACTTAATTTTATCTCAACAATAACGTCACCACAAAGTCATTGTTAAGAATACAGTCCCAATTTCTATAACCAATTAATGTTGTTGTTTTTGAGAAGGAACCGCAAAAAGAAGACATAGAATGATCCTTTTCCATATCCATAGAGCCCATTCCACAGATTTCTAATGAATATAATGAAAATCAATACCGTTTTCTTTACATTTCTATTTCGAGTACAACTTTTCTGCTGCATCTTCTTCTTGCTTTCTTCATTCATAATTGCCTTTTTGCAGCAGGAGCGTGCATCCAAAGAACTGATTTAATGTTCTGCTGCCAGCGTCTGTTTTTTCAAGACTTTGACTTCCGCCAAATGTGACTAGTACATGCTTAGACAGTCTACTCTTCACTTATTATTATAACTACCCAAATTACTTCCCAGTCCTATTTGCTGTCAATAAAATGATTTATTTTTACCATTCACCTAATCTATCGCTTATCAAATGACGTGTTGTTAAAGAAACGAAGAGAAAACAAACATTCAAATCTGGAAAATAAATAAACTTGGGGAAATGGCAGCATTAGATGTGAGTCAGGATCTCAAGTTGCCCGCGTGGATAATCCTTGTTCAGGTCGGCGATTTTAGTGTGTTCTGTGATTTCAAACACGCCTTGCCAGTCCTTGCAGGATTTGCAGGTTTTTCATGCTGTTTAACGGTCCTGGTCTCAACGAGTCCTTGATGCTTTTACATCTGTGCTTTCGTCCATTTCCTCCACTATCTGGATTTTTCCAGATGGACTAAAAGCCATAGGTGCGGCTTCCTTGTTATATTCTTCATATACCTAAAGTGAGCCTGGAATTCCCGCAGGTAATTTGTGGGTGGTTTGTTTATGTGCAATTTCCGCAATGCTGCATCGTGTAAAACTGCGAAATTGCACTTTAATTAATTAGCAATCATATCTATCATATGCACATGGCTATGACAGTGCTTAATGGATTTACGCGTTGCAATTAACTACATTCTGGACATTCACATGCCGTTCGAGGTGAAATAACGGCAGAAATGAATGCGTTAGGTTTTGCTTGCGGTTGCGGGATAAATGAAACTTAATTAAAAGTGTCCTGCCACCACTTCTTGTGGAAAATGCATTAATTACCTCAATTATGAATTGACAAGAAATCGATAATGTTGATCTGACTGCGTGGATTGAACGATTCATTTGCGTGACATATACGCATGCATATCACACACACAAACACAGGAACACGCACCCCCAAAAAGAGAAACACGCGCACGCGATATCGCACTACAATTCCGAATATTTTTGACTTTATTCAATGAGCATAAGTCGCGATTCGCGAAATCCACTTCGGAGCGCCTGTTTTATCGCTCCCGCTTTAATCACGCGCTAATCGCTTCGATGTGATAAGCAAACACGCATCTTCCACTTTCTTGCAAGAAGACGCCGTCAATTCTGCAATGCTTTTTCAACGCGTACGCACGCGAACGACGCTTGCCTACTTCTGGAAGAGTAGCAGGAACAGTGATTGAGCGTCTGGACGCCACTGGCCGCCTGTACAGGGAGAACCAGCGATGCTGCGCGATTTGGCGTCCCGGCGCCTGATTGGAATCCAGTCGTCAGCGTCGCATGTAGCGTCGGCGTCGGCGTCGCTGTTATCATTGAGTTAATGCTATCACAATTTAAAATTCCGTTTTTTTAATATATAATCTTCCTGGTTGTTGAAAATGTAAGAAATTACTGATTTCTTGCAAACAACATAAAACTACTTATTACTACTTAGAAATAAATCATCATTATATGTCATGATAAGAGTA
>JAOEHK010070543.1:0-17955 GCA_025447835.1 Labidoglobus nevermanni | reverse complement strand
ATCTGAACGGCATTGCAAGATGCCAATAACAAACCTGGGATTAATATACCATCTAATATTCACTGCACTCGATTCACTTGTGGTGAAGTATTGATAAATATTAATTGTGTCAACCGGAAGAGAAACAATTAGCACTGCTCGAATATGAAGCATAAATTTCCATTTGTATTAATAATTGTGCTCTGTACCAGTTTTCCAATTATGAGACCTGTATTAAATGGTGCAAGTTGTTTGTACTTGCCTTGTTTCGCAATGCTTTCGGCCCTTTGTTCATTAGTGCGCTGTTTAAATACAATATTCTCACGATGTGCAGAAAACCAATTTCAATTTTCAAGTTATTACCTAGAAAGGACACATTTGGCAATATATTAGGCAGTGCGCAAGCAACGAAATTGATTTCGATTTCGTTTGCTATTGTGTGCTCGACAACTCTTTCAGGCTTCCGAGTTCATAATTCATCATTTTTAGCTTTGAATTATGAAGGAAACTATGGAGAAAAACAAACGTGAAATTAATAACTTATTTCTGCTGCACGTAATTGATCATTATAAATGGAATATTCCATGAAGCATTTAGTAATTTGTCGTGAAAACAACATTTATTTCTAGAAGTCCTCTCTGGAAACTTGATACGGCTGCATAATTCTCCTCTACATCCAATTTACGCTTAATTAATGCTGAGTAAATGTAACATTTGCAGTTTCTTAGAAGTGAACGCTCGCTTTCCATTCCATGACTTGCATTTTCTTCTCAAAGTGTCATGGAATTAATTCAACTTTTAATTTTTTAAGTAAATTAGTAATGCACTTGTCTAGACGATGATGAGTGCCAAGGGAAATTCGTCGAGGAGCTACTCTCTATTGACAGTATTCTGCTCCTTGCCATAGTTTCAAATCGCCCATTAAATTGCTGCGTTCAGAATAAGATGCAATGAAAATGATTGTAAAATTTAGCATTTATGGGTATTGTTCAGACCACTTATATTTGACTATTATGCACTCTATATCCAATTGTCTGGTCTTGCCATTCCAAAGCGAAATGAGCTGGAACGAAAGAAAATGGAAAAGTTGATCAATTTCCAAAGAAACTTGCTAGATTGATAAAACAGCTCTGAGTAAAAGTCAGATGAAAATAAGACGTTGGCAATCGATTTTGCTAGAGACAGCAACGGAAGAGAACAATGCAATAATCGAATCAGAATGCATCAGGAGGTATTCTATGACAACGATCTCCTCAGGCACTCTGATTTTCTGATAACATTTGCCGAAATTTTCAAATAGCCTCTAAAATCTTGGAGAATTGATGCCATTTTCCTAGTCAATTATCAAGGAATCAGATTGTGTCATTATTTCTATAGTCTTTTATCAGGAAATCAGAATGCGTAAGGAGGTATTCTTTGACAGCGATCTCCTCATGCACTCTGATCTCCTGATAGCAATTACTGAAAATTCCTAGAACAGTCTGCAAAATCCTGAAAAATTCACACAATTTTCGGCGTCTTGTATCAAGAAATCAGAATGCGCCAGGAGGCATTCTTTGGCAGCGATCTCTTCATACTCTGATCTCCTGATACCAATTGCCGAAATTTTCTAGACGAATAGTGCTCAAAATTACAGAGGAATTCATACAATTTTCTTAGTATTGTATCAGGAAATGTATAAGGAGAAGTCAATGTTAATCAAATGATTTGATGATTTGTTTGAAGAAAAGAAGACGTTGGCAATCGATTTTGCTGGAGATAGCACCGGATGAGAACAATGCAATTATCGCGTATTGAAAGGCAGCGGCGGCAAGAATTTGCAGCAAACCGAAATTGTAATAATTCGTAAGGGAAGTGTGCACAAAAAGCGTCCTTTTGCCGCGTCTACTTTTTATTGCGCTTTGTTTTGACATTGATTCCCTTGCGCCGGGCGCAACAATTTCGCCCTGTGACAGTGTGATTTAAATTGGACTCATTTGTTTGGCAGTGTTCAGCATTTCAGAAATGGCAAATGCTGAATTTCCACGGGCATTTGTCGGCCGTAAATGGGGCGCGAATGCGCGCTGAAATGGAGGCGGAACAAATTGCCGCAAAAATTGAAGAAACGTTGCAATTATGAGCAACATTTGCATATTTTCTCATATTCTCGCAGTTATTTATTCCACACGTGATCGCATTGTCTATCAATATTTCATCCGGAGGCAGTTTATCACGCATTTGATTTTCATTTGAGAGTCTTAGCATGCTGACACCAATTTGGATTCGTTGATTGAGAGAAAATGCCTAAGCTTGCAATTGATTATCACGGCTTACAGCCGTTTGTCATGTTTAACGCGAATTTTCAGTCATATCCCGAACAATTCGCTGTGCTAAAGTCTGATAAACATGCCTGAATATTATAATATCTATAATTTACAAGATTAAACTTTAAATACTACATGATTGTCGATATTTGATAGTTTCAATTTTAGTTCGAATGAGTGAATCTCTTCAGTAGTATTTTATATGTTTTAATGTGGATTTCTCTACAGCACCGTTGTATTTTAAAAATTGCAAAAGGCTTTTAATTCATGCAAGTTTAATTGAAATTAATGGCGCTCATTAACGGAGCATGACATCCGTAGCGCCATCAACGTCAAGTAATTATCTTGAGAAGCCGTTCCGTATAAGTTTACAAACGCCAGGATTAAAATCGCTACTACTCCAATGTTATTATTCTTTCAGAAGTCATCATAGAATATTTTAAAAATGATGAACTCATTACCTAATCGGTGCTTAATTACAAAATGTAAATGTTATTCGAGATCAAATGGATGCATGTGGTGCAAACTAGTAGTTTTGGGAATGCAGGAGGTAGTGGCGATGACGCTAAAATGAAAATCACGCCTATTTAAATTGTCCACGCTCCAAATACTCCAACGGCACTACATGATGGCGTAAAGCGCAGTTTTGTGTTTATTATTATTGCGAAATAGCACAATGCGTCCCTCTTTCCATTTACTACCCCTTGCATTTCGCGCGCTAAATAAAAACTGCGCCGCTTGCATTAGCCATCTATGCAAATGAAATATTCTATTTATCAAGACGGAATTGCCTTCTGTTCGCTAAATGTTGGGTTACTTTGGTTAGTCAAGTTTGTTCACGACTTAGCCAGAAATCCTAGGTTAGTCGTGTAGAGGGCAGACTAGTAAATTGGCAAACTATAGAGGTATTTGAATGGGGCGGCGGGTGCGGCCACTGTTTCGATTCGTTTAGCGGGTGGGCATGTTGGAGGACGATGGAGGAAGTAGAGTCTGAGCTGCAACTTCATCCATTCGTGCTAGGTACAATGGCTTGCCACGAAATGGCAGATCGTGAAAAAGTTTTAGCCCTCCAGCATGGATTTTCGACATCCTCAATACGCCAGATGTCTCTCCTTCTCCTCCTCCTCGGGGTTTCAACGAAGCTATTCCTGCAAGTTTTACTTAACCTTTAGAAGACAATATTTGGAAGCAGTTTTCGATTCATAATTATTCTCCACTGCTAAGATGAAGCATTAAGGTGCTAAATTATGAGCAGCAAGAAGTCGGAAAAGCGAGGAAAAGCCATACCGCAGTCGCAACAGCGCAAATTTTTCCTTTTCTGCGCATTCGGGACGATTACGACCCTGGCAGACTGCATCCTGCCGGCAGACGCGAAAAGAATCGGCGAAACTTTGAGATTTAGTATGCATTCCGCCCCCCAGGAAACGTAATGGTGATAATAGCCGGCGGCTGCGATAAGGCGCAATCCTTGAGGATTTCAACTTGTACCATGCAAACTATTCCGCTTTGAATGTGGGTAGTCAAACACCCTTGGACTCGTGAGTCCTCGGTAATCCTGATCTTCACCACAGATCGCACACTTTCTCAAATGTTGCTCTAAATTTTCATTCTTTTAATGATCAATATGGAAAACCATGTAATTGTGATCTCCTCACGATGTGAGCTTATAGAGCTGTTGGACCTCATGACGGACAGCAGGTCCAGGTAGGTCAGCGAACTGAAAAAGGCAAATTTCTTGTAAAACAGGGTTGTGTAGCCTGTGGCCAAATTCGATTATCGTTGATTGCGTGCGTGACTGGCAGGATTTGGGAGCGGGTGGTGAGCAGCACAAGCGATGTCGAAGGATAATAAATCACGGTTCGAACGCGGCTTGTAGTTGCATTCTAATGCCGCCACCATCCCCCTGACTTATTCACCGCTTGGCTTCGTAGAAAATAATTTGTCAAGCACAGAAATTTTGATTAATCGCAGCAGGAACAGGCAGGAACGAATAATTGCCATTATTAAAGGATCACTCCTGCGAGGACCAAGTCTGGTCAAGTAACCCGAAGCTGGTCAAAGTGAAAATTGGGATCGGTGGAAATTCCACTGCCAATATGTCGATGACAATAAAAGCTCCCGCTATCCTTATCGCTTCCGGGAAGTAAATCAAATCGAGGACGAATAAAATGTTACGCGGCCAGGTGGAACGTGAAGCGCCACAAATACTCGTCTTCGATCCAGCTCGCATTGCTGCGCGCTCTGACATTTTCGATCAGGATCCGGGAATGGCGGAAGTCGACTTGAGTAAGCTGCAAGAACGCGACGCGTGATTTATGTGTTCGTGCATTAGCAGCTGCAGGCCCGAATTATTACAACGTGACCGACTAATAAGTCGTCAGGATGAAAAATGGCGCAGCGGAAGCGCAGCATGGCGGCCGCCGGAAGTGAGGCGTCAGGACGGCCGCTCGCCGGTCAGCAGGCGGACGAGGAGCGAACTTTGAGCTTAAAGTGAAAAATTAATCGCTGCTCACACGCTCTTTTAATACGTTCCCTGCCGCTGACGTTTTTCCTCTGCTTCCGCTGGCATTTCCTTCCCCTGGCGATGTCAACATTCAGGGTGCGCGCCAATATTTTGCGCCTGCAACTTAGGCAGCCATGACCACACTGGCGAAATTTCATTCGTTTAAGTGTGCGTCAGAATGGCCGCAAAATTGAGGCGCTGGCGAAAGTTTCGCGGTGGATGAAAGTTTCGCGTTATTGCGATTGTGGCGCTGTCGGCGTGGCAGGGCGAGAGGCATTGATTTGCGAAAACCCTCACGTGTACATCTCCAATCCCTAGGAGGCGAATGGCCTGGGGATGATCGCTGTGCAAATGCGATGGCCAGGTTCGCGTACTGAATAAATTGAGAAAATGCACTGCATAACGCAACCGGTCTGTAACTCGTCAACAATCTGTCGCGGGGGTGGCGCTGTCGACACAAAAATATCACGAAAACTTAGTAGAAACAGTGAAAACGCATTTTCACGCCTTGTTCCCTGCATATTTCAGGCTCAAGTTACTTACTTGACTGACATTCGGAGCCGAAAATCACGAGGAGGCGTAAAATTCAATTTGTTTCAACAATTTCTAGAGATATGTCTGTGTTAAAAGAGTCCGCCCGTAGGTACGTTCCTCATTTACGCCTGAAATACATATAATTCCATCGAAATGAAACGTTGGGTATGTTTTGTGTAAATTCTTGCTATAACTTTCGAACCGTGAGGTTTTTCCAAGGAGAACAGGGAATATTCCCAATATTTCATTTCGATCGAATTATTTGTGTTTTAGGCGTAAATCAAGGACACACAGAGGGACCGACAGATCTTTAGTGTTCCCAAAATAGGGTCCTCTACTATTATTTTTGCAAATGTCCCAGGCTAAATGCGTTATGAAATACGATTTAACTACAAAGATAGTAAATTTCTAGCGAATTCTCGCATTCGAATATGTGCCCTGGATTATCAACATTGCGACAATGCAGACAATGCGAAAAGCTTTCGTACAATTTAATATCCATTTAAAAGTTCTCCATCCCATCGTGGCAGCTTCAGCAATTTCACTATATTTTCCTGTTTATCCTTGCAATCCTTGCGATTTATCGAACGCCGCACTGGCTGAACACATGTACACCGCAATTTTATGCATTTATTCATGACGTCTGGAGGGTGGTCTGGTGGTCTGGTAGCGGCGGCGCTAAATAAAGTGAATCCGAAGAAAAGTGTGGAAAATGTCTAGTTTAAAATATAACACTGATTATCCTTTAGTGAGCGCATCGCGGTGCAAAAACGCATGGACAAGAAGGCGGTCTAGTTCCAGGACATGTGAAAGTGCTGTATCCTTCCCGGCAGCCATCACATTCCCACTCGTATTTCTGTCGTTCTTCATTTTCCACTCCTCATCCTTATGTGTCCCATGCGTTCGTTTGCATATTCAACAGTTTCTTTATCATTGTCTCGTGTTCGGGTCGGCAACGACACACGCGAATAGCAAATGTGTCTTTTTTTGTGACCCGCTTCGATGGGCCGAATGTTTCAACTTCCGTTTTTTGGGTCCTTCCACAACTCATTCCATCTAAAATTCGCAGGATAAACAAGTGTGTAGATTGTACGAGGATTTCCTATTTGAATAGTCTGTGCATGCCACAAAATGCGGTTGATTCCAGCGTCCTGGAAACTCTAGGATAACACCAAGGAGCTGCATTCGTTCGCCGCTGTTTACGGTAGGAATTAGCATTTGAATGTATCGTGAGCAGCAAATGAAAATCAATGTTTGTTATTGGTTGCGATCTGCTGCTTAATGTTGATTAAACATTGCAGAAAGCCGCTGAAGATTATTACGCTCGTCTTGTCTCGTGGGCGAGGGCGGAAAAACGTTGGGGGTCGATTCATTCGGTATGCGCTTGTGCTCCCAAAGTCGTAAATATTACGCAAACGCGTAAATAATACGAAGCTGCCGGCATTGCCATCGCCGCCTCAGAAGATGTCAACCTAATAGCAGGCAGTGCCACGTCGCGTCTTCGCCGTCACTGCAAGCCATTCGTCCGTGTATTATATATGTGAAAAGAGAGCAAGCCGAGCGGCGAAGAAGAATTGCGTCCTCTGGGGGCGGCTGCGACGTGCATGAATAGATAAACGGGGCAGAATGTGTCGAGTGAGCGCAAACATTATAAAAATGTGTTACAAAGCGATTCAAAGTGACACCCCTATTACCCTAATGCGATTATGTGCTAGACCTAAGAGTAAAAGTCAGTAGAAGTAAGTCTCTTCCCGCCTCCATTTTGAATTTCCCCCAGCCATACTTTATGCTCATAAAAAGTGCTTCAAAGTCGTAATCAACATTGTTTGTCAATAACTTTCTCCAAGGAAAAACTAGCATGTAAAGTCAAACCCTCTGCTGCTTATTATATACGCAGTTATGTGGCGATTTTCCCAGGTGGAAAACTCAAAGGATGATTGCGGGTTAAAGATTTGAAACAGGGCGACGAATGGAAAACGCGGCTGTGTGTTTTCGGTGAGAAATGCAGACAATATACGAAGGAGAATTGAGCGCTTCTTTTCCTCGTCGGCGCGAAAGTGTACGTGATTCAATCAGTAATCGAAGGAGCGTGAAATGTGCCGCGATTTGCTCGAGTTTCAATCAAACTCTTTTATGTTCGCCAAACTTTTGTTTTGTCTGTGTGAATCCATTCCGGAAGGTGGCATCAATGTCGGTATTGTTTTTATTTAATTTGCATTTGACGACCGCTCCTGGTATTGACATGCAAGTGGGTTAATTAATATTGAGTGTTATCCTTGCACTGCTCCCCACTTGACGTGTCCGTCAATTAACATTCAACAAGCCACCTAATTGATGTCCTTGTCGAATATTCTGCAATATGTGGGATTCTGAAGTGTCAAGAGAAAATCACACGTGTAGAAAATCACACATAATAAATTATTTAATTTAAAATACATATATTTAAATTGTTGATTTTCATACTGTGATTTTGGAGCATGTTATTTTATCTTTGTATGATTCTCTCCTTGTGTGATTTTGGCAGTGTGATTTACCCTCGTCTGACATTCTTATGCAACCCGTTCTACATAGTGTAGCAAATAGATTTTTCCGGTATACCGAACATCGTCTGCTAAACCTAGTTTTCAATGTTTTTATAGATTTTTGAACAAATTTGTGCGCTGAAATTTGCGAATTTCTAATTGTTTGCATTAATTTCAGTCATTTGAAGTTGTGCCAAGTTCAATTAGCAACTGAATTGCGGTGCAAAGAAGCGTAATTGGCGAAATCTAAATACACTTCCATTGCAAGTGGCTGGATGCGATGAGATAAAATCCCTTTACGCCGAAGTTGCGCTCTTCTGCCGTCCTGAAATCAGGCGTGGACGGCGGTATGGGTAGCGGCTTTATTCAAGAAGAGATTCTAATCGGAAAGCGGCGCTTTGTGGTTGATCGAACTTTTTATGCTCGCTGACAATTAAGAAGAGGGTGAATTCATTGTATTACTTCCATTCCAGTTATATTCGCAAAATATCCAGCAATCACGATTCGAATAGAATTGTGATGACAGCGAGGCGCATTGATCGTAAATCGGCCTTTGCGGAGATCTTGTTTGGCCCACTTCCTTATTGCTTTCCCTCCAAGATACGGGTAATTGAACGTAGGAGATCGGGGCTGAAGTAGTTTTAACGGCTAATATAATCCTGCGATATTATGCTATCGATTCCTCTTGGTGACGTAAAGTCAGAGATGGGATCAGCGCCGATTCCTTGGCGAATTGAAGCCGTATCCTTCCTAGCGGTGGAAGGATATTTGAGCATGAATGCAACGTGTTTGCGTGATCGCATCACGTATTTTCAGCCAATATCGGCTGCTAAACATTCCTTCACATATCTACCATCCACCCAAGGAGACAGACTGACATTTTCCCAACAAGTTATGAGGACATTCTTGGCTGTAATGAAATCAATATTGTCATAGATGTGACTGCCAAGGTGTAATTATATCCCCTCACATATAATCTTTTAATAATTGCAGATTGAAGTAGCTGGTGGCGCAAAAATGCCATCCGGTCGACGTTTCCACTTCTTCTGCGTCGTCCTCTGTGTGGCGGCAAGTTTTCCCGCCGCCGTCGAATGTTTGCATATCAAGGTAAGATTGCAGCAAGTTTCCTTGTCAATTGTCTTTGCATGCGCAAGAATAAGTTGCGAGCACGCGGCGTAAACTTGCGAAAACTATCGTCTAAGGGGTAGAAACTCGAGGTGCGCATTCGTTATTTCATCAAATTTTGTGTTGTTCCTGCATCCTGCTATTTTCCTTCAATTATTCCTTCAATATTAATACGATGAAAATCTGAAATTGAGAGAATTAGTAGTAGAAGGACACGACTTAAATATTCCAACCCTCAATGTTGACGTCAATGTCCTGTTTTCCACTGAAACGTCCTTGCATTGATCGCTTCCAGTTGCACTCTGACGCCCGAATGACGTATTAAGCTTTAATGGCTGCGGCACAAGCTTTTACCCGGCCATTGATTGCGACTTTCCCTTGCTCCTGCAGTATTGTTACTCTTGGGCTAATGAAATTCATTAAGTTTGCCGACTTAAATCCATGGCGTACATGCAGTAATTAAACAAGCTCCTCATAAATAACCTTGCTCACTTACGACATATTGTAAATTCGTTTAATTCCCGCGTAAATTGTTGCTGAATCCCAGTATAGCTTTGCGACTTTCCTGCGTCTACATCAGCAGTTCCCAACCAGAGTAGTCATTAGGCTGTTTAGGAGTCCAGAAAAATTTGATTAAATCGCGGATTCGATGGTAAAATTCATAATTTCAATTTGAGGGGGTAGTAGATTAGAGATATGACATGACACGGGGTACGCTAAGTCGCTACTCCAGATTATGGCCAATAATATAAGATAACGCTTGGCAATACCGCAAATTTATGGTATTGCTTTTAGAAGGCATAAAATTAATTAGGAAAGTTGCGAAGATATATCTACAAGTCAGGAAGGGGTGGTTTGTAGAGCGTTGTACAATCAATTCCAATGATTTACGAGTCTTTGGAAAAATTGCTGTAAATCGTCGAGCCAGTTGTTCGCACATGACAATCTTAAAAACACTTTTAAGTCAAATTTGCGGAAACAGTAAATTGGAAAATTGCCATATTTTGCGATTTGTCGAAGAGAATTATTGTTGAGAAATATGAAGTGTTCTTGTGGACGCTGTACCTATCTAAATCTCAAAATATCTTCGTTGAGATGGGGAAGAGTAAGCTATTGGTTGCAGTAGCAAACCGGAAAATTTTCTAGCGCATGGAGCAGTAAGCTGGGGAAGTAATTGTTCAAGTTTTAAAAAAGTTGAAAACACCCATGAAATTCTTGTACAGCATTTAGTTCCCGTTTATTGTCGACTGCTGGCCAGGTTTTCCGGTATGTTTTATTGCCATTCGCTCGAGCAGTTTCTCTGCCGGTGCTTGCTTTCTTTTCTTTCGCGAATACATTTCAGTCTGCTTCCACGATCGTCACATGCCCATATTACACCTGCGCTGTTCTTATCCTGCGCTCCACAATCCTTTTTCTGCGAGTCAAGACCTGGCGGCTGCAGGCGGAAAACCGTTCGAGTTCTGCAGACCGCTTCTTCTACATCCTCTACTCTTCCACTCTATTTACGTTTTGCGTCTCATAAATTTGCGACTTTCTTTCGGACATTTGTTCGTCGCGTAAACAAATTTACGTGCATTCTGCTGCATCCTGACACATCCTTTAATGCTCTAAAATTTGACTGTCACAATGACAAACATGAAAATGGATTCAATTGCAGTTAACTTTCATTGAATTGCAGGGTGAGATAAAACTGAAAATGAGAGCTTGCCTTGGATATAGGATGGTGGTGAAAACGACACTTTTTCGACCATATCCTATAAACAAGGGCATGTTCTGTCGCTGTGCACGCTTGTAATAAATACGTAACAGTCAGGACACATATGTTAGCCGTAAATAACATACCACTCTGCTATTAGGTCTGCCGACCACCCTGACACCATTTCCATGGGAGGACATTCGACTCGTGGCCTCGTTATCCTCTTCGCCTGTCCGTAGACGAGGCATTCAATATCCTCACCTCCCGTCTGTGCCATTTATCGACGACATTCTCATTCTTTTTTAATGCGTTCCATTGCACCACATTCAAGAATAACTTCCTATTGGTTTCTTTAGCTGCCATTTGCAAGATGAACAAATTTACAAAAGTCCTGATGTTTTCATTTGTCGGCATCTCTGCTGATTTGGATTTGTACGGATGAACATAAGCTCAGGATTTACATATCATTTTCCTCAATGAAATAAATTAAATCCATTACGGAAATAGAAGTTGTGCGGACATTCGGATTTTAAATCTGAAAGCAAGGGCATTTACATGCTAAATATTTATGCTAGAAATGCGCTTTCATTATTAAATTTTCAACTAGCCTTTTTAGATATTTTTTCGTATTCATTGAAAGAAGGAGCTAGGACGACGAACGAAGCAGTCAATGTGAGTGCCATGATTCTTCCATCAACTGATTTCTTTATGTTATCTTAGTGCATTCGAATCCTGAGAGGCGATCGTCCTTGTGTGCTTTTAAATACCATTTGAAAGTTTCCATATTTTGTTCTCCTCAGAGATTAGGACTACATTCTGTACAATAGATTAGATTATATATAGATTAAACTATCCTATTGGATAGGTTGCAATAGGTTTCTCCTAGTTACTTCTGTCTTTTGAACATCGTGGCTAAGGAATGACCAGATTTCATTCCATAAATGAAAGCAGAAGAACGAAAAAGATGTCGGACGCGATTCCATTCATGAGAGTAATCGTCCTAAAAACTTTAGCATTTTATGGCAAGAGCAAACTTATTCTTAATTAAAAAAGTTATTGAAAGTATGGAAGAACCCTTACAAGCACATTTCAAAGGACTATCAGCTGCGCGAAGGAATAAAATTAATGCAATTGCGAATCCTTAAAATGAGATGCGGCCATGAAGAAGACAAGGAAGCTGTCCCGTTAGTTGGGCTAAGGATGGGTACAGCCTAAGGACAGTACAGCCTGTTTGTGTTCCACTTGTGAGTCAATGTTGCTAGCGCATCGATGGCGACTGCCGCCCGCAGGATAAGGGCGGCGGCAAGGAGTCGGCGAGCAGTCGAGCACCGCCACCAGACGACTCGCCCGAGGCCAATAACGGTACCGGCAACAGGAAAAAGGACGAACTGGCATTAGAATTGTGTACACAGTGGCAACCCCAGAGCCCTTGCGCCCGCCGTCCTCGACACCAGCATAAACAAGCCGGAGGGAACTGCGACCGAATACAAGTGGCTTGTAGCCGCCGCTAATATCGCTCCCCGCCAGTGTTTGCCGCTCCTTCCGGCGCGATCATGATCGGCAGACGGAAATTGCGTGCATCGGGACGTTGGGCTCGTCCAACTGGAATTGGAAGCGGAACCGTTGTGGCAGTGCTGCTGCTCGTCCTGCCACCGTTGCCGGATAACAGAACCTCGCCTAAAGATATCTCTCATCCGCCACATCGTCTGTAGTAATGTGCGCCTATTTCAAAGATAACCAGAGTATTGTCAGGACAACAGCGCTGTAAATTGCTCAGGGGTTAGATGCTGGATGGTTCTTCTTCGTAATATCTTTGCAATTATTCCAATTGGTTGGGGAGATAAACAGAAGAATAAATATTGCTGGCAAACAATTGGCGGCCACCTTACAATAAAGGCTAATTGAAATGGCTAATTAGGTTTCGAGGGGTTAAGTGGAATCTTGGCGTGGCAACGTCTTTCCCGGCTATCGCACCAACTTGCCCTTTCATTTTATAGCCCAGATATCGATAAAAAGGTACATTGCCCGCTGGAAGGAGAGGCAATTCCTGTGGCAATGCTTCTAGAGCCATTCTGCTTATGTGGCAACTCCCGCTGTGCTACGATGAAAGAATGGGAATAGCCTTATCGCAAATGTGCACTCTAGTGGACCACGACTTGGTGCGGGGTACTTTCGGAGGGTCGAGAAATGGCCTATCAATCATTACTAAGCATCCGCAGGCTTTTCATTCTCATTTTTTTCTGATGATATCTTTGGCTTGTGTGTACACATGAGGACAGGTTTCTTCCTAAAAATAGAGAACAAATGTAAGGAGAATCCTCCTTGAGTTATTTATTGTTGTTGCTTTCTCGAATACCAAATTTCTAAAAGCAAACACCTTCCAGAAATGACAGTGCTCCACTGTGTTTTTATATTAAGCTAGATAAATGATCTTGTAAGGAGAAGAAACAGGATATTAGGAAAACGCGGTATGAAGTAATCCAGTAGACTCAGCAGATTAGGCAAAGATATATTTTTGGCTATTAAGAGCAATATATCGCAATTAATTCTGATTTCTAGAGATGCTGTCAGTCTTTTCTTCCTTATTTCGTAATCTTTGCGCTCCACGACATCATTCTCTATTTGGCATTTGTTTAATACGAAAAGTTTGATAGCTTCACCTCAGCATTATGCACATGGCGCAAACTCGATGATGGTATTGAATAATAAATAAGAATGCCGACGCCAGAGGATGCTCAAGATGTATTTCAGAGAAAGAGAAAAGCACGCCAAATATACAAGGAGCGGCAACTTGAAGAGGAATTGAATTTTGCCTACGTTATGATAAGCAAATGAGATAACAGGCAGTAAACGTAGCGAAACGCAATGTGCGCGGTGAGGGTCGGGAGGATACGTGGGAGCAAGGATAATAAGAAAGCTCGCTGAGGAGATAGTGTAATGAAGCTTGTTACATCGCCGACGAAATCTCCCCTGTCAAGTACTTTAGATTACACTTGATGATAGCATCCAACGTGCAAATGTAGGAAGCAGAGGAGAACAAAAAAATACTCTAGAAAATTGCATCCCAACCTAAACAAACTCATCTAATGCTCGTAGAAATATTATACAAATTGTGTGGATCGCTGCTGACGGTAAATGGATTGGAAAAATGTGATTACATTGATTGGGTAAAGTTGAGATTCGAGGAAACTCTGGTTTGATTTTTCTTTGGCGCAGATTTCCTAGGAAAGTGGTGTACCAAAGTGCCAATAAAATATGTCATGAAATGGATGTGACAGGATGCGTCTGCACTTTTCTTAGCCACCTCTGACCTGGGCTTCCATATTATTCTCTATATCTACTTATTTTCGTGTAAATTTACCGTCTAGCTGGAGAGAATTCAAAATGGCCGTTGGCGGGAAATTCACATGTGAACTGGAATTAGTTTTTCCAAGTGCAAAATTTAGTTTCGTCGCTTTGAACTCAGTTAGATGTTGGAACTTCCGTTTACAGTTATATCACAATTCATTTCGTGAAATATTCTTGACTCCAATCAATCCTTCGGCAGGCATCCATTGAGAACTTTCCCTGGTTCATCTTTTCACTCAAAAAGTTCGAGTTGAGACTGAAATCAGGTTCTGCTGGCAGCAGCGAAGAAAATAAAAACGAATTCCATCCGTATGCCACTTGCAAGAGTTTTCCTAGAGTTGTCCTCTCATCTCTGATATTTATACATTAGTTTTCAGGAAGTAATTAACCCCGAAAGGAAACTGACGCAACATTTCGTTGCAAATCTTTTTTAAGGCGACCAAGTTAAAAGTAGAACAGCAGAAGAATTATAATGCGGTATATAAATCTTGCAGACAATTCATCACTGGCTCCGCCGAAAAAGCAACTTTTAATTGCCTTAATTTGTAATTAGTGCACCCGTTAGAGTTTGACATAGAGGGAGGAGAAAATCAGTAGCGGTTGTGTGAAAACTTCACTTCTTGGTCTTTGACCCTGTTTTCATTTAACAACAAATGCACAGCGAATGTTTGCCAGCGGAAAACCAAAGATAGGAAAATAGGGCGTAAACGGAGATGTGATTTCGCTTCTCCGCTTTTCCTTCGTTTTCATCGACATGCGTCGACTTGAATTTGTCTGCTCTGGGCTAATTCGTTTCGCATCCCGCAAGGAATAGGTCCGTGTATCGCCTCACACTTTTGTCCACTTATTACCAACCCCGGGCAAATGGCAAGTGGAAGACGGTGTGTGCAAACTGTATTTATGGACCTTTTAACAATTGAAGCATATTTGCCAGCAGGGAAAAAGCTGGGGAAAACTGGCGTGGCGAAGGATACACTAGCGAGTTAATTAAAAACTTTTACTGGGATGCCATTTCGCGGTCGCATCCTTTGCTCGCTCGACACATGTTTGCGACTTTTCGTTTTAATTCGTGGCAATTCCAAAAATGCGCGAGCTGGAAGGCGGAAATTTGATTATGTAGCTAAGTTAATAACTCGCGCGACAAGGGGGTGGTTGCTGTGCCCGAATTCAGGCAATATCCTCGCCCGTTTCGTAAATCGCTGCCGCCGACTGCCGGTTGGGAAGCGGCAAGGACTGCGACCGCCATCGTCGCTGTCACTATAAACCGAATTTAGGGGATGGCATCCGATAAAAAGCAGCCCACGCACGCCGGCAGTGTGCATAATGTGCTGCTGCATCTGCATACCACACATCGCTGATATTGCTTAATTTCTTAACGAGTGCCAATGGCGGGGCTAAATTACACCACCCCATGCACCCCGCCGCGATAACGTTACGCATTTATTTTTATTGCCTCCACGTGCCTAATGCATTTTCAATTCTCCCTCGTCACAGGTGAGTGGATTCCAGACTCAAGCCAACAAATCATCAAGTCAGGTCAATTGCAGAAAAATCTCACTTAACGGAATCGAAGTTAAATGGTGAGCAAAAAGGTCTAGAGAGGCTTGATTGATTTCGCTCTGGGTCCCGAGGATTCCCGGGAATGCTTTATGCGCTAATGAACAATGATTAACTTTCCTGGTACATTATCGAAACATCAATCGTCCACGATCCGTTTTCCGACGTTTTGGCACTTTGATTAGCGCATGGCTCAATCTCGCCCTGCCAAGTCTTCTAGAAATCATTTGATATTTGCATTTTGTGCGCTGGACAACGCACCCGAATGGATCTGAAGTGGATCGAATCATTAAATTCTATCTTACGCGATGCGCTGGCGCTGACTTTCGAGATGGAGTTATTTTTGGAAGTGCTCTCGATTGCGTCGGGGGTGTGGGGTGGCGGCGCACATTAATTCAACGTCTTCATAATGGCTTTCACTAACATGCGGCTTTTCGCTCCGTCACCGGATCCAATTTATTGCGCGCAAGATAATCGCAATAAATATCGATTCCTCAATTAACGAATCCGCCCCCAAGCGGGATGTAATTGTTCGATTAATCAATGCCGAGCCATTTATTCTTGCGGACATTTTTTGTGTCATAAATTTATTTTTATCGTGTGTGTGGGCCTCAATTAACCGTAATAAATTGTTGCTAGGGGTAGTGATTAATACAGTGAGCCTGGTCTGCATCATCCCTAGAGTGATATGATTTGCGGGGAATACTTTCAAATGTCAATTTTGTTTATTTTAGAGACTCTGCAATTGTAATCAAAGACGTTGTCCGACTGAGATCAATTATTCAGAGCGAGAATTGTTAGCGTTACTTCTGACAGAGGGCGTTGTAAAATTTAATGGCGACAAAGTTCCAATTGGATGATAAACAATTCATCGATGGATTCTGAGATGTAGGGGTCGATAGAGTGACCTTTGATCAATGATAACCAACAAGGAAATTGCCAGATTGTCAAATATGTCTGGAATGGAATCGTGTGCTTACAAGTTTAATGTTGTAATCGCTCCTAATTAGTTCTTGAATTATTTTGACGGGAAGCAATTAGCAAAGACTGACTTTTCTGTTTGTATTGTGATCACTTTGAGTCTCTCATTGGATGGGGTAGGAATTGCAAAAGTTATTGCGAGAATTTATTCGATTTATTTAATTTAGAATGAATGTATATCGAGAAGCATGAAAAGCGAAATTGTTGAGAATATGTTGGGGTGGTATAGTGTCGAGTGCATTTGAAAGTTGAAGGGAATTGTAACTATGGCTGTCGGAGTAATCTCTCTTCTGCAGGGACATCTACTGGCAGCATTTCTCACTGAGATGTCGATAACGGGATATTGAATTAATCATTAATGCGTTTCTGCAACGTTTATCGCCACTTTAGATAACTTTACTGCGCTGAAAATGTCTTGAAATGTACTTGCATTCTTTGTTAATTTATTTACACCGAATAAAAGATTATTAACCAGCGAAATTGCGCTGGAATTTATATCAAGCAGATGAATAGGAAATTCAACATAAAGAATTGCAGAATTTCAATGCGAACGCCATCAAACATTGCTCACTCTCATAGCAAATGAATAATTTTGCAGCTTCAGCTATGCCACATCATCGAACAGGAATTGCAATTGCTAACCAAAATGTTAAACATTCTGGAACACGATCAGGAATGTTTATTGGTGCAATATGTGCGCTTGCTCCATATTTATCCTGGCATTGTTTTATTCACGACGCGCATCCACGTGATCTAGTCGTGGCTGCAATCATTTTTTTAATGCAAATTGAATTCTCCTAGTTGCCACACATTCCGGCCGTCAACGTGTGATCATCGCTCTTCGCATGAAATATTAAAATCTCCCGCTTTTTTTCCGCGATGCGTGTCATGCTTGCCACAGGATAAAAGGCAAAGCGCATGAAAGAATTGCGGGAAATTTGTGACGCTGGTGCGCTCACTGAGCCGCCAATGAAGCACATTTCAGCGGTAATAAACAAAAGGCTGCTCGCTTGCGATACGCGATAGCAAGTCATAAATCATTGCTTTATAATGTCGAATGCGGAGATACAATTCATTTGCTCAAGTTCTTTTCACTCGACTTAATGCCAACTATAGCGGAAAGGGTTGGTTTGCTAATTTTAAGATAAATCAATAAATGAGTGTATAATCCGAGATTTCATTATATTCCTAAGGGATTTCAGGATGTAAATAGAAAAATGGTAAACTATCAAATTCATTCAGCAGTATTTGGGTGCAAAACAAGAACTGAACAATAAAAACAATATGATCACCAATCAAAGGTATATCAAGAAGTATTTACAAATATTATTAGCTAATTGATGGAAGTGGCATTTAATAGTTTAAACTCCATAACGAAAAGCAAACGAATTTGCAGAAGTCGAGTTT
>JAOEHK010070532.1:0-17955 GCA_025447835.1 Labidoglobus nevermanni | reverse complement strand
ATATAGCTTGATTAAGAATGGAATTGACGCACTTTGAGCGCTCTAACTGTGAAACTCCGTTCGTCAAATGGATCTGATTATGCTCCAGTTTGTTCCACATTAGAATCGAGTTTTGCTTAGATTTCACTCTGACTACTCTGATCTTGCTAGATGGAGCAATCGAGTACTAACTGCATCATTTTCCAATTTTTTCTAAAGTGTTAAGCATTGCACTATTTGAATGAGCCTATAAAGTATGAAACGTGCAAGCAAATATTTCTTTATTAAAGTCTGCAACTGTCACAAAAATAATTTACACTATTAACTCAGTAAAAAATAGGTTAAAATAGCTTGAAAACCTAACCTAAGGTAGGGATATTACTAAGCTCTGTGAGAATAGAAGTTCAGTAATTAGTTATTCCAGAATATAGCTTGATTAAGAATGGAATTGACGCACTTTGAGCGCTCTAACTGTGAAACTCCGTTCGTCAAATGGATCTGAGTACGCTCCAGTTTGTTCCACATTAGAATCGAGTTTTGCTTAGATTTCACTCTGACTACTCTGATCTTGTTAGATGGAGCAATCGAGTACCAATCGAGTCTGCATCATTTTCAAATTTTTTCTAAAGTGTTAAGCATTGCACTATTTGAATGAGCCTATAAAGTATGAAACGTGCAACCAAATATTTCTTTATTAAAGTCTGCAACTGTCACAACAATAGTTTACATTATTAACTTAGTAAAAAATATCTTAATTATCCTATCCTAATCCTAACCTGAGCTAGGAATATCAATAAGCTCTTAATGTTAAAATCTCTATAAGAATAGAAATTCCCTAATTAGTCATTCAATAATATTGCTTGATTAAGAATGGAATTTGCACACTTTGAGCGCTCTAATTGCGGAACTCCGATCGTCAAATGGATCTGAGTACGCTCCAGTTTGTTCCACATTAGAATCGAGTAGTGCTCAGTTTTCACTCTGACTACTCTGATCTTGCAAAGTGGAGTACTCGAGTACTGTCAGCGCCATTTTCAAAAGTTTTCTAAACTGTTAAGCATTACTAGTCGTTATTTCGTATTAAAATACTAGCAAATGACTCTTCTTTCAATACTCGTAGAGTTTATTATAGTGTTTTTACAGGATCCTGTTTTGTTCTAGAATATTTAACCTCAAAATTGCCGTAATTCGAGCAAATATCCTAAATACACATAAATCTAAGATAGTTTATTCGAAATTATTTCTGCAAATAAACAATTTCCCCCTAAATATGCAAATGAAAGGGAAGCAACCCCTTACTTGTCGTAATGGCGAAAGTCCAAATGCGAATATAAGTTGGCAGAACGAAATTGATGGCAAATAGAAATCTGCCCGCATGCCGGGTTGGCAGGGCTAATAATTAGCGGATAAATATGTGACGAGCATTTTTCAATCGATCGCTACGTTTGTCGGTCGGGCAATCAACAAAAATTATTGTTCATTAAAAACGTGCACTCGCGCGCCGATTGTAATTTATTTAACTAATTGTGTGATGTCAATAAATTAATCAACAACTCGTTATTGCGAAATATTTATGCGCAAATGAATCGAGAAATTCGTTCGTATTTTATCGCGATATGAGCGCACAAGGGTAATCACAGGGGATGTAAAGACGCAGTGCGCCTCCTCAAACAATGCAATTGTGGGAGGGGTGATTGTGGCGCTAATCAATCAAGTCCTTGATGCGAGTTCAATGCATTCGCATTCGCGTTTCCAAGCGCCAAATTGGCGAGTGCGAGCACGAAGAAGTGGAGCGCAAACATGGAAAAAGGGCGAAAAAATAAAGCGGGCGAGTTGCCGGTTTCTCCGGCGGCGGCGCTCGCGTCTGGCATCGCCGCTTTAAAAACGCGCGCGCGACGTGCGCCACGTTTTTCCGGTCGCCGCCGCCACCGCCACCCCCAAATTCGCACGAAACAATGGGCACAACGAAGAAGAAAAGAAAAATAAAACCTAATTGGCAAATATTCGCCGCGTCGTCGCCGTTTGAGGTTAGATTGACCGTCGTTGCGCAACAGATTCAGGACTTGCCTAAAAATTATGGAAAGATGTTTAATTTTGACAAATAATATTCCCAACCACGATAAAGATTAGAGTCGGTTTGGTTAGGTTAGGTTAGATTGCATGCAAAATCAAATTTTTGTGACCATTCACCCATTTTCACTGCCAATTTTGCTAGCAAATTCATAGAATTATTAAAGTGAATGGGTTGTAATTTTGCCCAACAATCTCTTTTTCAGAACGTAACCTATAGCTTAGAAACCTATAGCTTAGAAAAATCCAGAGAACATTGACAAAAGGTTTCAAAGAATCGCTTTGCATTTTAAATTGAAATAATAATTTACTTTTAGTGTAATTATTTGTTAGTTTCTTATAGACTTATCTTAGGTATTTAGATTATGTTTTTGCTGAAAAATATCCGTCGGCAATGCGTAGTTCATTTGTTGTTGTTTTCTTGTCCAATTTGAGGTTAGGTAATCAGACTAAGAACTTGACGACGGAACATTATAAGTCCCATTTTGGATGGGATTATTCCTTTTTTACTTGCATTTCTTACGTTTCCCCTTTTGTCCATAACTACCCTAACCATTTCACACTCTGTGTTCTTGTAACCTTTATTATTGTTTCTGAGTCATCAAATCTTTCTTCTATTTCTTTATTCGCACTACTTTAGCAGTTTCTTTGTACCTAATATTAATCTCATAATTTGACGGATAACAATAACAATTTTAACAACTCCGTAATTTTGTACATGACCTTAAACTTAAGAAATAAAATATTTATTATTTACAGTAGAAGCTCGCTATTCGCGGGGTTTATATCCCACAAAGTTGCCGCGGATATGGAAAACGCGAATAAGGAGTGGTATTTTGTACAGGTTTAAACGGAATACGTTCAAAGTTTCCATATTTGTGCAAAAATGAAAAGTGATTTTTAACATTGTATCTCATTATAATCCAATTAACATTTATTTTAGTTTAGATATCCGTTTGCGATTCAAGCATTTCTTGAATATCATTGGGTGTTATTTGTTGAAACCCTTCAAATCCTATTGCATTCGCAACTTGAGTACTATTGATCATATTCACACGAATTTCTTATAATTCTCAGCAGTTTACAGGCCATAAGTCCGCTCATTAGTACAATATTCCAAAACACAACGAACGAAATTTTGAACCGCGAATAACGGAATTGGGTTGCTAATTTACCAGCCGCGATTAGCGAAGAACCCACGAGTATCGAGCTTCTACTGTATATATAAAACGAATCTGTCGCACTGTGCGCCAGTGTGTCCTCTATGCACGTCTAAAATACAAATAATTCGAGCGAAATAAAATATGGTACATATACCATGTCCTTCTAGAACCATTACTACGAGAAGAAAACTTGGAAAAATCTCATGATTCGAAGGATATTTCGAAAAAAACATTTATTCGAAAAACCTCATGGTTGGAGAGTTATAGTGAAACGACCTCCATTTTCCATGCCAAAACTAGAAATGATTAGTTCGAATGAGTGCATCCTTGGTATCGCGTGTAGGGGCTGGCCGGGCTTGCTCCTTCACTTACCGCGCGCAAGGATCGGCTGCGGGGGTGGCTTGTAAATACGCGCCAGATGCCCGGCCAAGCTAAGCTAAAAATCTTGCAGAAGGGCGCCGAGCTCGAGCTGTATTGATCAGCGCGGCGTCCGCGTGGGAGTCGAGTCTAAGGGAGTCGCGCCGAAGACGGGGCCAGCGGAGGGCCGGGGGGGTTGCGGTCTTAGTCCTCGGCTCGCACCGGCGCCCGCGCAACCCGCTCCTTTGCCGACACCCTCGCCGCCGGCGGCGGCTGGCATAGCGCGCACCCCCGCCGCCCGCACTTTGCTCCCTCTTGCCGGCGTCGTTCATCTTACCGCCCCAACACACGCGCACGCAAATCCAATTAGCTGCAGACGCCTTGCGCACCACGGCGAGGCAAGGTGGAGAGTAGCAGCAAGGACGACCATTACTGGCATTAATCAAGCGAGAGGATTAGATTGGCGCAAGGGTTGCCCGCCAGAAACGCGTCCGGCTCATCGGCGGGCGGCCATTGCGGAGGCGCAATTCGGCGATAGTTTTCGGCCATAGAGGGAAAAATTAGTTGGCAACGGTGCGGCAAATGAAATCGGGGCGTAATTCTAACTGACATTCCGACGTGCGCGCATGAAGGGACATGGCATGCGACAGAACGAACCAAAAATACCTTTCGCCCGAAACCATCTCTCACGCGCCCTGCGAACGTGCGGGCGAGCTATGCGGCCACCCGCCGAACGCAAATAACCTGAAAACGCTACGCAACCGAACGACGCGTCCGGGACCCAGCACGGCTGGGGGTGGATGCCCACCGGGCGGCTCATCCTCGCTCCCAGCAGCAGATATTGGCACACGTGCTAAAACCTCTTATTTCGCTGCATGTCTCAGGTGCCCTTAGCCCTTCGAGAATATCATTACGGAAGAATTTGAAGACGAAGTCTCTCTTCTCAGTTGCACTGGTGTCAGGAAAAAATCACCCAACGGAGAATCACATCAATACCAAAATCACACTTGCTAATAAATATTTTCATTTATATAGATTTCAAAGAATTCCCATAGGTAATAGCTATAGAACCGTGTGATTTTCTCCATGTGTGATTCTCTCATGTAACCAATGAAACTCATATTGGTTATTATAACAAATTATTTCAATATGTGGACGTGACTTTGCACATTTAAGAATTGAACATGAAACTAGAAGAGAAATATTTCAAAAACAATGGGTTATCAATAATTTGATTACAGGTTATATTTTCGCTTTGTCGTGAAATATATTTCTGCAAAATAAGACTGTTAACAATAATAAGCAAGCGAATTTGCAGATGGTGAGTTTAAAATGTTTATAGTTGCTCTTGCCTGCTAACGATTTTATCGAGTTTCAGGAAGACTGGTTGCTAGTTGATTAGGAAGCTGAAATGAAATATTTCCATTTCATATACAGTCGAAGCTCACTATTCGCGGAGGTTAAGTTCCACAAAGTTGCCGCGAATACGGAATTGTATTTTGTACAGATTTAAATGGGATACGGTCCAAGTTTCAAAAAGTACATATGTTGTGCAAAAACAACAGTGATTCTTAATAATATGTGTATCCCAATTGACATTTAGTTTTCGGCTTAAATAAAGGTTTAAATAAATTTATAATTTTCTCTAGTTCTCTAGTCTTTCATGGTAAAATATATATCGGAATTTCATAGATTGAATCCGCGAATAACGACATTTTGATCAACAAAAACAGTAAATGAGAGGTTCTCCTAGGAAATTTTGCAATTTTAGTTTGCCAATGTGACTAAGAAATTGTCAAATTCCAAACAAATTATTTGTCAGTTCCCACATGTTTAGGCATTATGCCATTCTCAGATATAAATTGATGTTAAAGAATGTGGTCTGGAGAGAAGTCAAGAATTGACAGGTCAGAACTAAGAAATAAATTGTTTGGAAATTGTTTGGATATCTTCTTAGTCATATCAATTATTGAATAATTGAGTTGCAAACTGTTTAACTGCGAATAGTGAATCCGCGTAATAGGTACCCGTGAATAGCGAGTTTCAACTGTATATAATAATGTTATACAAGAAAGAAAATCATCTAATTCTGTGCATGTTCTGACTGGGACTGTCAACTTCTTGCTTCCACTACTTCTTTACAATTGTGATAATATTACTAATTTCAACTTTTACTCGATAATTTTTGTTTACATTTCGGCATTATGCATACAATGAGAAAACCAACAAATGCAAATGATTTTTAATTTGCTTCAGTTATTACTCGATTGTATAATGTTAACATTTATATATTTACATATGAATTATTTTACACTCGTTTGATAAATTGAGCAAACAAATAATTGGATATTTTTGCACTTCATCGAATTTCGTTTATACTTGCTTCCTTCAACTAATCGAGGACCCAGTGTTGTTTAGATTTTCCTACATTACATTTCTTCCTTATTTGAGGAACACCAATGATGGTTTTTTCGCTATAACTTTGTAACCATGAGGTTTTTCCAATTTTCCTTCCCCATATCATTGTTCTAGGAGTTCAAGGAACATACTCAATCTATCATTTCAATTGAATTATTTATATTTTAAGCGAACATCAAGGACATACGGACTATAGATGATACGGAGAAGTTTACAGGTTAACAGGATGTAGAAATTGAATCTTGAAGGTTGGCAGGGCGACTTGACACCCCAAT
This sequence comes from Labidoglobus nevermanni, assembly GCA_025447835.1. Classification (NCBI taxonomy): domain Eukaryota; kingdom Metazoa; phylum Arthropoda; class Insecta; order Coleoptera; family Staphylinidae; genus Labidoglobus; species Labidoglobus nevermanni. Next base: position 11,693 of record JAOEHK010070532.1, on the reverse strand, counting down.
TAATATTGAGGATTGACACACTGATAGAAGCAATCGATCGTCGCTGATACCCGAAGGAAATAGGAAACAATGGCGGAATTAACGCAACATTATCCACCGCTGAAGCGTCGCCCCTCACTGCGATCATTAATGGAACAATGAAATATCATATTGTAGTACCCGCATAGAAATGCTGCTGCAACGGGGACCTCCATATCCAATCAATTGTTATTGCCAGCGAAGATCCAGAGGCAGGCGTCAAGTGAGGTTAGGTGTAATGGAAGCCGATTTGCAATGCAGATGCGCGCCGAGACATTCGCCTCGATTCGTTAGCATCTCATCTGAATACGTGCGGATCCTGCAGGATAAGCGCACCCCACGGAAGGGCGCTGCTTCCGTGCAGCAGCGGTTCGCTCAGGGCCCCGGAATGTGGCGAAGGGTGCTGCCGCCGTCTCGTCTCTGCTGGATGATGCCTGCTAATGATCATCCGGGGATGGCTGACGCTCCGCGAACTTCACCCTTACGCTCATTGATAAGATAGATTGCTGGCGGACGTGACTAATTCACAGTGTGGGATTTCGTTCAATTTACGAGCGCCGCTAGCAATCCTTCAGATGCACAAAAGTCGCAAAAGCGGCAATTTCTTAATCTACCCTCTCTGCCTGCGAGCTGCGTTTTTCTTAAATTCTTGCGCATTGCCCGCTGGATGTGTGCGCGGATCGTTAGGGCGGCTGGCATTGCAGAGAAAAACGCATGCGTTATCTGCGTCAGCACCCCTCCAACAGTTTTCCCCGGCGCTTGCCGTGTTCACCCCCACTTTCAGGCGGCCAGCGTCCCAACTACCGAACTTCGGCATTGCATTAACATGGAGTCTTGAATGTACCATATCTCAGATTAAAAAAAAAAACTATTTGAAACTTGGAAAAAAAATAAAAAAAAAACAATTGCAAAAAATAATAATTCAAATTCAAAATATTTTTTTATCTTCTTGTTCCAGGCGATTCTGGAATCGACATCGCAACTGGATGTGCACATTTTTGCATTTGCCTTCATTTATGCAGGGATCAACGTTCGCGCATGCGCAGCTCAACCCCCCACCCTCGATGCTGTAATACGTGCATTTTATTTAATGCCCGAATTTACATTTGCACACAAAACAAATATTTAGCCCGCTATTTGTCGAAATCATTGTAATATGATAATAACGAGAACAAATAGGGTTTTGGTGCGCAATTAGATCCGGTGCCTTCTTGCAGATCGGCGGCGGCGAGCTTGGCGACACCTATTGACCGACGGCGCCATCTGGCGGCGAGCGGCAGCAGCTGCGGGCGGCGCGACCCTCGCAACGATCCAGAGGACGCGCGCGACCAGCGCTGAGGGAGCGAGAGGGCGGATGGGAGAGCTTTTGAACTTTCGCACGGTCGACCCGGATGGAGATCGAGCGGACGTGGCGCGCCAGATGCGAGCGAGTGCCATTTTATGTTCGTACTTTTTCAAATATGTACTGGCTGCTTGGTTACCAGTCTCATGCTTTTCTAGTGCTTGACGCCTCCTCGCTGCAACTGCGTCCTTGCTTATCCTGCTTACTCTCCTAGCGCTTTTCGCCGCTGCTGATTCGATGCATTTGCAATGTAACGGCTTTTCGCTAAATGTCACCAATGTCGCAATGTTGTGCAATTTCAAATATATTTTTACTTGTTGGCTGTTTCTTCTTTTTGCTGCTATTGACTTGCTTGCCTGGAGCTTCCGGTACGTATGCTTTATCTGCTTTAATAGTTTTCCAATGTGATTTTGTTCACTAGTTGAATGTGAATTATTATAGAGAAAATGAAATTTTGCTAATTTTGAAAAATTACCAGTTTTTGGATACTTAAATTATGCAATTTGCGTTAATTATGCATACCCATTCGATGATAGATAATTCTATACACCCATACCATACAGAGGTAGGCAACCCACACTGCTTGTATATTTTTGCGGCCCGTGCAATCACGGGGAATTCCCGGATCCAAGCAGGGCCTCCTACAGATGAGATTGCAAAATAACATATTGTGTGTGCTGGTATCCTGTTTTGTATATGCGGCCCGCTCTAACCTACAAAAGAGATGTACAAAAAGAATTTTTATATCAATGCAGCCAGAAATACTCAAAAGGTTTGCCGACCCTTGGCTTAATGCATTGAAAACTTGTTCCATTTCTTTCCGCCAAAATTGGACACAGAAAGGTTTTCTAGTCTCCAAACCTTAGGTTTTCCCTCTCATGTCGAACAGAAGTCCACCTCTTTCCCATTACAATGCATAATTTGTCACCTAGTATAATATATATTGCATGAAAGGTCTAAACCAGTGGTCGATATCGACTCCCAGGGGTCGATTTCGCATAGGGAGTCCATGGTAACGAGACCAGAAATTGGGGTCTACGAGATGTGAATAGGGACCTATGTAAAAGTAAAGCCAATGAAACTTCATGGGTGGAACGTGCCAATCCCGTACACGTAGACAATGCTGAAGGACATGTACAAGGACTACCAGGAGTTGTCCGTCACCTGGCTATATAAGTAGTAATGGAAGTAACGCCATTGATAACCTTAAAGGCCGGAACCTAGGAGATTCCCCATGCTAGTCCGCTGCATCCATTAAGGCAGTGGTCAGCAACCTTTTTTACGTCACGGACCAGTGGGACACAAGATAATCATTTCACGGACTGGTATAGTAGTTGCATGCAATTTCAATAGCAGCAATATTGCAACTATAAAAGTTAGCTAAAAGAACATAGAACTCAGTGGGAACCTTGATCTTGTTTTTCTAAAATACACTGATCCCATCTTGGGTAAATAGATACAATTTCACTCAATGAGTGGGGTATGTTCCTTGAATGTGGGAATTTTCGGAGGAACATTGTCATACAATTCATGGTAATAAATGATATTACGTTATCAATATTTTCGCTGCGAACCGGTACTCAATACCCCACGGACCGGCTTTGCCGACCACTGCATTAAGGGGTCTATGAAAACCAACAATATCGGTAAGGGGTCTACGGGCAAAAAGATTGGCAAATACTGGTCTAAAGGCTTATAAGGCTCATGACTAGAGTTCTTTTCCACACGTTTTTCTCAACAATTGGGAAAAATAAAAGACCCTACATCTTCTATGCTTCCCTAAACCGTTCTCTGTTCAGTTACTTTGTAAATTTGTCATTTACTATATATATTGTATATTGTATAATAGTATCGAATGGCTTGGAGCTCTTGACTTTGTTTGAGTTACATTTCCAATCGTTCCTGGTCAGTACTTCCTTTTTCCCAGTTGCAATCTATGGAATCTCCATTTCGTTCAGGCCCAGCTTCTTCCATATCTATCCTAGTCTTCCTCTCTCCGTATCCCGCTTCTTGACAGTTGCTTTAAGAAGTGCTCACGGCAACTTAGCTCGCTCCTCTTTCTCAGATTTCTCAGATCATTTATCGCTTCTCGTCCATATATTCTCGCTAGGACTTTTTCGTTCACATTTTGATATTTACTTGACAACGAGTCTTATCACAGTCCAGTATATTCTTACTCTTCTATATTTAGATTCATTCTAGGATCGTCCGACATAGTTTTAAACGATCTATCAATCGATAAAGCAGTGATTCTCAACCACTGTGCCGCGGCACTTTTGTGTGCCGCCAAATTTCAAAAGTGTGCCGCCAAATTATCCTACTAAGTAAATTTATCTATCTTTTCTAACCCATGCAAGATTCTAACATACTAAATAAATCTATTAAAACTGACAATAATTATGTTAACGTTATTAAATTATATCATTTAAAAGGAAAAATAGTTTTAACATGTAACATGTTGTAATATGTTACACGTTATCTTTGTTTGTGTGCCGCCAAATTTTGAAATCGCTAAATATGTGCCGCAACAAAAAAAAGGTTGAGAATTACTGCGATAAAGAATCCATGTCGGTATCTAATAACAAAACTGTCAATCGGTAGAAATAATACGATCAGATAACTAAGGGCATTGAGTTCTGGAACATTCTACAAAAATTAATGTATATTTTCCCGTCTATATATGTGTCCATCTGTATATCCTTAATTTACGCCTAAACTACTGATAATTAAATGAAAGTGAAATATTGGGCATGTTCCTTGTACACCTGGCACATCGATACCATTAAGAAAAATTGTACATAAGTCATGGTTCGAAAGCTATAACAGAAAAACATTGTCCATAACACTCAGCACTGAAATATCAATCAGCGTGTCGCAGTCTGCGCATGCGTTAAATTTTAAACATGAAATTTTTAGTACTAGTAAGTAAATAATAAACATACTCTAGCAAAGCCCAGATAGGGCTACGTACTCGACTTCTACCCCATAAATCTTCAAAACTTTCGTTAGTATCCAAGACCTATTTATATTTCGCATTACTTTTCATAAATTAGATCAGAAATTACATTACGAATATTTTAAGTACTGCTGCCAATTTCAATTATTGATAAGTGAAGAAAACCTCTATTAGTATAAAACACCCGCGTTCGGAATTTTTATAGTATTTCTTTGTTTTATTTTAATTCAACGAATATCAGGATGATCATTAGGTCCTAATAGGCAACACTCTAATATTGCCGAACAGCACGAATGTCTAAGAAAGGAAAATGAGGATGATCAGAGGAGAATGCAGTTTCCTTCTGCATCACCAGAGAACGACTTAAGCTGTTCCATGACATAATCCCATATGACAAAATCCCAAGGGACAAAATCACATTGAGGCAAAATCACATTGAGGCAAAATCACATATTATAGTTTTTAAAATTAAACTTATGCAAAGGTATCCAAAAAAAATTCTTAGTTGCATATTTATCGAATGGGTATGAACTTTCTTTAAGTTGATATTACATTCTTCATTGCAACAAAAGAAAAATATTGTAAAAATGCAAGTTCAAATGATTTACAATACACAAAGCAGCAAATCACTGCTTCAAACAATTTTTTATTCTCAAATATTTAGTTGATAGAAGTGGCATTTAATAGTTTAAATTCCATTACGAATTCGTTTGCTTATTCTCAAATATTTCCTTTAATACAATACATTGTCAGTAACCTATTACGAAAAATATGTGAGATTGAAACAGCATATACATGAAACATTAAAAAATATTATAAAGGTGACTGATGGTCGGTAAAAAAATCCTTCATTATAGCCTTGAACAATGTTTGGAATACGTTGTTTCAACCTAATATATTTAAGACGTCCAGGGTTTCGCTGTAAATAAATTGTGTGCTGAAAGGACTATTCCTTCACGATTCTATCCAGAAATGTCCAAACAGTTAGATGAGAGGATTAAAGAAGTGATGGGAATTCTTAATGTCATCCTTCGATACAATTTGTAGTCCTTGCAATATAGTCAGCTGCAGATTGCTTATGGTTTCAAGTTGAATTCTGAATAATGGGTCAATGTCTTCTTAAGAACCTATTTTATTTAAAGCAAATAGGTCTTTTATACTAAACTTAATTTTAAAACACTACAAATATGTGATTTCGTCCCATGTGATTCTTATGTGATTCCGACTTAAGCATGCGTCCGTCATAACCTCAACTGCTGCATTCCGGTGCTGATTGCATCTGCAAGTTGAACGCGCGTGTCGCGATGCGACCGGAAGCGGCGTGAACGCATCCGAACGAACGCATTCAAAGCTCACGCGGGGGGCGCGCCGGGCGGCCGCCGGGGGGTGGATGTGTTGCCCAGCCATTTTGTTTTTCGTGTAACCGGATGTTGGTTTTTGCACGCACACACAAACGCACACGCAGCCACACAATGAGCCTGCATCCGGTTCCACTCGTTCCACTCGTGTGAAGAATGCCGCGCCATCCGCCGCCACTGCCGCAAACCGCCCCTGTGTTCGTGTGTGCTTATGTGTTGGTAGCGGCCGCACAAGGCGGGAAAATCAATTCAGCCTTGCACCAATACCTTCCGCGCAAAAGGCGCTCCCTGCTTTACCGACATCATCAGCTGCCAAATGCTCCGTTTTTCATGATCGCAACGCCGCTGAATTGACCGGAAGCCGTCGATTTCCGCTTCGCGTTCGATCGCTCGCCGAGCCCCACAATCACCTCGTATTGGGACAGGTGGTCGTCGGAATTCGTCCCAAACGGGGCGCCAAGAAATTATCGGCGAAAGCCGACACAGCTCGCCGCAGCACGAGCTTTTTAAGCTCCGCGCACACCCTCACGTCCGGCGGAGCGCGCAATCCGGTCGTATGGCTGGCGCACCCCCCGCCCAGCCCGCCGCCGGCGGCGCAGCGGGCGGGCCGGGGAAGGGGGTGCAAAAAAAGGGGGCAGCACGAGCGCACGCCGCGTCCGTGCGTGCGAAAGCTCGTGGGCCGTGCCCACATGTCCGGCAAGCAGGGGCGCACAGGATTGGTCGGGAAAAAGCCGGAGCGCCGGCAACCCATTAAGGAGCTTTCGATTTTCCGCCGCCGGAATTTCGCCCGTATAAATGGGGCGCGTGCGGCGCACGCCCGGCGAGAACCCCTTGCAAGGCAACAGCCTGGCGGCGGTGCGGTCGAGCGTTGCGCGCCGATACGAGGGGATGCTGGCAGGGGTTGAGTGCAGGGCGACGCGGCACGCAGAGGACGCACACGCCGGCGTTCGCGACCCTCGCGCATCGCGTCCCGTCTCAATCGGCGCCGCGCCAGCCGCCCGCCCCCCAACCACCCTGCCACCACTACGCACGTGGCGCGGACGACACCATGCGGCCCAGCGTGCTGTAGAACATTGATTATTTGTAAAAGGACTCGGTGCGCGTCGGTGTCGGTGGTGGCGGCGGCGGCGGCGAGGGCGCTGCGCCGAAGGGCCGAGGGTGGGGCAGAGAGGGGTGGACGCGTAAAGCTCGCCGCGCGAGTGTCATTAATGCGCAACGATCGAGCTTAGGAGTGGCAGCATAAAATATGCAAATGAGCGTCGCCGGCGCACCGATCCTGAGACGAATTCACCCCTGCATGGGGGCGACTTACATGCCGGCGCCATGATGCCGCGAAAATGGCGCCGTCATTCTACATCCCCTATTTCGCTCGAGCTAAGTTGCGCGTAATCGATATAGAAGCCTCAGGTCGTAGGGGATGAAGGCGAGTAGAGCAACCCCAACGCGTCGCCGGCGAAAACGTAGTGCTGCATAAATTCGCATTAAAGAGATAAGGTTGCGAAAAGGTGGTCGCACTAGCATGCCTGCCGGCCGCCACCCTCGCTGCCGCCCCATCCCCCACCGGAGGGATGGGCGCGCTGGGCGCGCTGAGCTGGACGAAGAGAAATGAGGCGAAGGCGAGGCGAGCGCAGAGAAACTTTAATTTCGCTTACGAGGCCTGTAAAATATGGCTTTAATCTCGGGGAGAACGTGAAAAATAACGCGGCTCCGAGCCTTAGCTGCATTTAAATTACTTGCTCCATCCACTAAAAGACGAGCAAAACTCGGCCGACCACCGGAAGATTAATGCGAGACGCGCGTGCGCATGCGCACCCCCTTCACCCCCATTCCGGTTATGCCCGTTGCGCTTTTTTACTGTTTGCCAGCGCGCATTGCTGCACGTTTGCTCGCCGTACAAGTCAATGACCTCGATTTGTAGTCTAACCATTCGCGCATAGATGGCGCTGAAGCAATTCTGTGAACCCACGCCATGTGAAAATGTTTATCATTGTAAGAAGATGGGAAGTTAGTAAAATTGCAATTTTAAGGCCTTTAAGAATGTTTAAAGGTTATTTTGCCAGTTATTACGATTATCTTTATGTAATTTAATAAGTAATACATATATCAATTCAATATCTGCCTGTATATTTATTTAACATATTTTTAAATAGATAACATTTTATGGCTGATAAATTCCGCGTGAATTATTGAACAAAGAGGTTATTAGAATAAAACATCAAAGACCATGGCGAATTTTAAAAAATCCCATTAATATCGTCTACAAAGAATAATTGATGAATAATGTGTTTAGATATTAACGTTGATGTGGTTTTATTTTAAACAAATATTGATATTAACACTGAATATTATCTGCAATGTTACTCAGTAATGTAGTACAATCTGTTCTCGATTTAACGTATCGCGATTTAGCGATTAATCGCGCTTTAACGTATGAAAGTGTTAGCCCCGTGACAAAATACCGATTTTACGAAGAAGACTAATGGATTTTCGGGTCAAATTCGTAATTTTTATGCAATTCTATGACCTGTTCACTGTAGCGAGTACAGTAAATACCCATGTAAAACTGCAAGCTACCAAATTCTTAGAAATTTGACATTAAAATTATATAATATATAATAACGCTGATGTGGTGTATTTTAAACAAATGTCGATATTAACACTAAATATTATGTGCAATGTGTACTCAGTAATGTACTACAATCTTTTCTCGATTTAACGTATCCCGATTTAGCGATTAATCTCGATTTAACGTATGAAAGTGTTGGTCCCTTGACAAAATACCGATTTTACGAAGAGACTAACGCATTTTCGGGTCAAATTCGTGATTTGTCATGAAATATTATTACCTGTTCACTGTAACGAGTACAATAAATACCCATGTAAAACTGCAAACTACAAATTCTTAGAAATTTGACATTGAAATTATATAATTCATGTCAAGATTGTCGTTTTTAGCGCAATATTACTCTGACGGAAATTTGTTTGAGGCATTGGACAATAGTGAATTTGCCATATATAGCACAGGTTTGAAAAATTTTAAGCTCCAGACTAAAGTTGATAAATACTTTCAAAAATTGTGATATATACGAATTTATACGTATTTATATTATACATAACTAGACCTTTTCTTCTCGTTTTCTCGATTTAATTAATTTTTCTGAATTGACCTTATTTTCTATATGGATAAAGTAATTCCAAAAAATCAAGTTCCATGCATACTTTCATTGTTAATTTCATTCCCTGGACCAAATTATACCAAGTAATGCATAAGCTGGAAATAATTTGTACAACAAATATAGCCTAAGAGCCGAATTGCTAAGGAAGCTTTAGAATTCTTCGTAGTACAGCGACTCTCATATAGATGGCGCGCAATAAACAAGAGATAATAACAATCAGGGAACCGTTTATTATATTCCTGTATGGCTATAATATTCTAATCATGATTAACAAGGACAATGTAAAATGATTTGCGAATTAATTGCGAAAACATGGTGCGCAAGTGAGTGAAACAATGGCAATATGCGATCGCGAAAATTGTTGAAATCGATAATATTATAATTTGTTTCGATTGCAATCGCTCGCGTAATGACGTTCCACAATAGGCGGCGACAGGTCCTCTTTTCGCCAACAGCGCCCTCTATCGACGCAACCCATGCTTTATCATTACTCGCGCACCGTTCATTGATATTTTACAACTTGATTGCCGTGTCCGCGATTGTTACACATCCACTCCGAAATTATTCCATGTTGGGCGTGTTGGCGTGTCTGCACTTATCTGCATTACTCTTGTTTTTATGTAGAAATTACCTAAATTAGCGATCCATTCATGGCCCATTGCAATACAATATGATTTGTAGTTTATCGCAATTTTATCGCTCACCCAATACTCGTTCAACTGATAGATTGATCATTCATCTAGATTGGCGGTTCCCAACCTGTGGTACGCTTACCACTAGGGCAGCCGTTCCCATCCTGAACCTACCCCTAATATCTGCCTAAAATTCAAACACATTTTGCTTGAAATTGGCATTTTATATTGGCATTATACTGATACGAATCTAGGTGGATAGGTGATAGGGATATTGAAAAAAAAAAGAATAAAATTCAACAATAAAAATAATAAATAAGGGTGTTCCCCCGTGGAAGTTTTTGAAGAGTAGTTGATGAAACAGTGAAGAGAGAAGTTAAACCTTTATAACATACATCATATAAATAATATAAAAATACTTTTTTCTTGATGCGATTTAGTTTAGTCAATTTCCTACCTAAACGGATAACTAGGCCGAGAAATAATTGTTAAATGGGGTACATTTTTAAAAGTCCAAGTCAAGTACTCGCTGCGGAGGATGCCTGGTGGACGAGGAGTCATCTCACCACGTTCTGTGGTTGTGACCCACGTCAGATTACAGATTTTTCACGTTGAGAAGCTGACAATGAGGCAGATCTTATCTTACCCCTCGGGCACAATCCGGGCACCTGGCTGGAGAGATAGACTAAATAAAAATGGAGGATGCACAAAGGGCGCAATTGCTTGTATTCCAGCTCTTGGCCCTCGCACCGAAAAAACATGTGTTTCCATCTGATTGTTTTACAATTTTCCTTATCAATTGCAAAATGCAAAAAAATTCTTTAAAAAACGATCATTGAAGAATACAACGTGAATGAGTTAATCAGCACATTTGTGGCAAACTGCCCCGTATCAAGGGCAATGAAATTCGTATAAGGGTACGAGATTGACTGAGCAATCTAAAATCGGCAAAAAGGATCAGCGCACTTGAAGTGATTTATGATTAAATAAATAGTGCACAAAATGCGATCGGTGCAGTTGCATTCTATGGCGCAGCAATACGATGCATCACAGATAGTTAACGATGCGAAGGGGTTGCGATGGCGTTTTGTGTGCGCTGCCACACGTCCGGATAAAATTTAAAAAATTTGCGTACGTCGCCCATGACGGATTTGCATCGTAGCAGCAATGGCCGCCCCCGCCGACTGCAGCGCCGCGCGGACGCTAAGTCACCCTGCGGCAGCGCAGCCACCCGCAACCCCGCCGAACGCCCCCGCGACGACCAATAATATTTATGCATAAATTGTTTGACAAAAGTGTGTGCGCGTTTGTTTATTGCTTGCGCCGCTTTTCGGCGGTGATGGCGACGCTGGCGCATAGAGGGCGCTCGCCGATGATGCGTGCGCGCGTGTGCGTGCACAGATAAATGCATTGTTGATTGTTTTGCATGTGCTCATGCCCATTCATTCGTTTTTCGCCGCAGATATGGTCGGGGCTGTTTTGTTGTTGTTCAAATCGACTGCTCGGGCTCGCATTGTTGTTTATTGCATATACGACGACGACGGCCTTCCTCCATCCGGATTTAAATGTATTCCGTTTATCAATATTTTATAAATATTGGAAATATTCGCCCACTGCATTCTCGCCGATCTGCTTTCCGGCGTGTGCTGCATTTTTATTCGCGTGCTTTTTCCATTTTCGCCAATAATTCAATTGCGTTTTGCTTTTTTCTTAATCATAATAAATCATTTGTTTCGCACAAACCGCATTTAGCGAGGCGTTAAGCGCGTGCAAAAATATCATTTTCGCTATTGCCTTTGATTGCAATACAAATTAGCACATTTTTTAACGTTTACCGTTATCATTTGTCACCATCTCAAGTCAACCAGGTGACAATCGACAATTATACTATCTAATAAACATATGTTTAGTTACGTAACATTAATTTGCCTTCTCAAAATAATCTGGTAATGTATTTTTGGTTGCATAGCACACTATATTTTCATAATATTATATACTAGTGGAGTACCCAGCGTTGCTTGCGTTTTACTGCTATTTGCTGATCTACCCATACATCTGTTCTACCCGTCCACCCATTAGCAATCGATTGGCGACGACTTCCTCGTTTTCTTCTAGTCCGGGCCGTCGTTGTCGCCGCCGTTCTGCTGGCCAATGTAGCTAATCCACGTTTCCGCGCCCACCACGATTTGGCTGAGGAATGCTTCGCCTTCG
>JAOEHK010070521.1:0-17978 GCA_025447835.1 Labidoglobus nevermanni | reverse complement strand
TACTGCTTGGATTTTCATGAAATGCATAATAAACCGTTGTTACAATGAATTTTCAAAGCGGCGCAGCATTCTTAGGAAAGAGCCGCATGCGGCTCGTGTCTACAGTGTTCGCGAATCCTATAATATGCCAAAACATGCCATAATATCCCCATATAAGAAGAAAAACGTCAGAATATGCAATCTATGCCACAAATGATGAAATATGCGCCAAATCCCCAAATATGCAAAATATGCATAATTTTCATGTTTCCAAACGCCTTTAATTTGCCTAATTCGTGGAAATCCCAAAGCATTCGGTTGTGCATATAATAGTTTTCGATATGCAAAAAGCATACAATCCGGTCTCTAGTAATTACACAGTGGGCCACGGCCCAGACAATGCAGATATCACTACATGCGTGCTTGCATTTCTGGTGAAGCCGCATTAATTGTCCAAGGCGTCCATTTTGAGGCTGAATCGTATGACAAAGCCTGGAAGCTGCTCTGTGCTAGGTATGGCAACCGCAATTGCGAAGCGGCCGGTTCCTCGAACTCAAATACGGCTGAGAGACAGGGTTGTAAACCATCAAATACCTCTAGACCATCTACTTCACTTGTTAGCGATTCTGTTCTCTCGAGTCCCAGCTGCTCCAATAAATGCCCATTGTGCGGCATGTAACATCTTCTGCGCGACTGCCTGGAATTCCCTAAACTTACGCCACAGCAACGTCATACTACAAGTAAATCCATGCAACTCTGTGAAAATCGCTTACGCTTTGGCCATCATATTGCTGATTGCAAGGCCTCTGACTGTCGCAAGTGTGACAGGCGGAATCACACTCGTCTGCATTTTTATACTAACAAATCTATAGTTGATGGAAGTGGCATTTAATAGTTTAAACTCCAAAACGAAAAGCAAACGAATTTGCAGAAATCGAGTTTAAAAGTCTTTGTAGTTGGTTTGCAAAGCGTTTCGACAACACAGTGTCTTCATCAGGCAGATGACAACTATTCAAATTAACTATTCAAATTAAATTAATATTTGTCATCTGTCTGATGAAGACACTGTGTTGTCGAAACGCGTTGCAAAGCAACTACAAAGACGTTTAAACTCGATTTCTGCAAATTCGTTTGCTTTTCCTAACAAATCTACTCCTGAGCTTGACCACTCCGAAGCTCCCGCACATACGAATAACCCATCGTCAAACTCTAACCACTCGTTTGTGCTTTTATCCACTGCTTTGGTTAACTTTGTTGCCGCCAACGGCTCCCTTGTGACAGCGCGGATTCTTTTGGACGTAGGCTCACAGGTAAACTTTATGTATCATGCTTTTGCCAAACGGCTTGGTTTATACTTAAACAATACTAACATTAGCGTACGCGGATTTGTCCTAACTACATCTTCGATCAAGCACACTTGCATCGCGAAGCTATGTGCTTTGAATTCAAACTTCTCTCTAACGGCCACCTATCTAATAGGTGCGTCTACCAATGCTAATGTGACCGTCGCAAGAGTGGGTACCTCCTGTATCTTTGTACCAGCTCACATCAAACTTGCCTACCCTGAATTTTGGAAACCTAGTCCTATCGACGTGCTATTGGGCGCGAAACGCTTCTACAACTTCTTTTATATTGGGCAAATTACCTTGGGTCGAGGTAAACCCACTCTTCTGAAAACCAAACTGGGTTGGATCATGGGTGAAAGGGCCGCGGGTTGTCCATATTCCAGTTTTTGTCATGTTGACCTTGCCAAATATCGGCGGGTCGAAGAGGTGCTTGACTCTCCCATCGCTGGGGTCGACCCTCTTAATCAGCATTTTGTGCGCAGTACTGAGCGGAACGGAAATGGCCGTTTCGTTGGCGGGCGTTGCAGACCATGGTCGCATGTCGCTCCTTCGTCGCCGACCTCGGCGGTCTTCTCCCTGCCACATATTGCGGTTACCAAGGCCACCAGCCGCACCACAATTATCAGGGTGGTTTCTGGCGCTTGCGCAAAAGTCTACCGCTAACAAATGGGTCTGATTACTGGCCAACTGATCTTTTTAATACTTTGGAATTCCTGCCTGAGTTAAGGCTCCATGCACCTAGCATTACACTTTTCATGGATTTGTTCCGGCCTGATTGTTCCGGCGTTATCGTTTTCAACCAGCACCACCTTTTCTGCACCCCGGTATTGATTATGCTGCACCCTTTATCTCAAAAACTATGCACAGTCGTGTGTGCAAAACTGTGGTAATTTATTTGCATGTCCACCAAGGCGTTACATATTAACTCGGTGATGCACCATTTGAAGCGTGTTATGGGAACCCTAATTTTAATATTTAAAAACCTATGTGCATTGCTAGTGCAGATCGCAGTATTTAACTCTAGACCTTTCACTCCTCCATCTTCTGATCCTAACAACCTTACGCCGCTCACCACTGCTCACTTCTTGGTTGGCGCTCATCTGACTGCGCTCTTGATGAGGACCTCACTAATACAGCTGTGTCGAGACTTTCACAAGATGCTTCAGATGATCACGCAGCACTTTTACCGGCGATGGAGGACAATATTTGCACACCTTGCAGCAAGGCTTCAAGTGGTCGAGTGCCTCTGGTAACAAGGACGTCAAGCCCGGCCAGATGGTTCTGCTGATGGATGGCAACGCACCACCTATTGACGTGGAGATTGCGACGCATCGTCCAGCCTCATCCGGGATCTGACGGTGTCATCCGAGTCGTCAGGCTACGCACCAGTAGCGGGATCACCAAGCGAGCGGTGCGAACATATGTCCGCTTCCGGTGGACGATCCGCCCAGCGAGGACTCCAACCCTTCGTGATTGTGCATCACAATTTTCATCCAGGCGCCTACTAACAGGCCGGGTTCGGCCACTTGTAGGAGGTCTAACGGCGGTGAAGACGCATCTAGGTTGGACTTTGACGGAGAAGACTACCTCCCGTCCAACAATGGAAGTCGGAAGTGGTGACCCTATAATAAACCTTAACAACTTCATAAAAAGATGGGAGAACTATTGCGAAACGTCGGGCATCAGCAATTGCCCACCCGACAAGGAAATAAAAAAAGTGAATTTGTTCTTAACAGCTATCGGAGAAAATGCCATGAACAAGTACAATCACTTTAACCTGGTAGCAGCAGACAAGACATAGATAGATGGAGTAATCAATATTATCCGCGTGCAAATGGGTGGCACTCGCAACATTATTTATGAAAGGGCGATGTTCAATAGTTGCAATCAGGAGAACCCTTTAATGATTATTTACGCAGATTACAGATGCTCATCGAGACCTGCGATTAGTAATAGCTGTAAAATCCACAATACATTCTATCAGACGCTGTGCGTCGGAGAATGCAATACGCTGAACATCGCGACTAAGAGCAAATGTGCATCGAAGGTTGACAGGACTTGGTAGCTTAGTTGGTACTGTCTCCGCCCACGAATGTCGTAGTTCTGGGTTCGATTCCCGGTCCAAGTGAACTTCTCGATGTACATTTAACACGATTTGTAATCGTTAACATTTGGAGTATCAGATTCTTCATTCGGACAATGAGCTTGTCTGTAATTTGAGATTTCATGTTGTGGATGTGAACCACCGACCATTGCTATCTGCGGAAACAAGTATAATGATGGGTCTCATAACCCTCTGTAAAGGAATTTCCCAATCCCAGAATACAAGCGCAATCTATCAACGCCGAGCACGAAGAAGTTTTCCAAGGTTACGGGCAAATTGAGGGCGTAGTACACTTCGACGTCCATCCAGATGTAGCCCCCGTAATACAGAAACCTCGTCGCATACCGTTGAACCTACGGGATATACTACAAAACGAACTTAAATCACTAGTAGAGAATAAAATCATACAACCCGTGTCGTATCATACAGAGTGGGTGAGTAACCTTCTTCTGGTACAGAAAGGTGAAAAATTAAGTATCTGTTTGGACCGGATACTACTCAACAAAGCTATTAGAAGACCAAATTATCAATTCACAACTATTGAGGAGATTCTACCCGAATTACACAAGTCTAGGGTATTCACCACGGTAGACACTAAGAAAGGATTTTGGCATATCAAGCTAGACGAGGCCAGTAGTGATTTGACAATGTTCTGGACACCGTTCGGACGTTTCAGATGGTTGCGTTTACCCTATGTTATAAACACCGCACCCGAAATTTTTCAAATGTGTCTACAGCAGGTTGTAACGGGCCTTGGCGGAGTGGAACTCCTCGCAGACGACATCCTGATCGTGGGCAGAGGAGTTAACAGAATCCAAGCGTTGAGAGATCATAACAACAACCTACCTGACCTGCTTCAAAGACTAAAGAACTGTAATTGTAAATTAAATAAGTCCAAGGTGAATCTCTGCAAGACCCAGGTTAAGTTCTTTGGACATATCAATACCGAACAAGGGCTAAAAGCTGATCCAGATAAGGTACGTGCTATTTCGGAGTTCCCGATACCCCTGGACGTACAGTCCCTGAAACGTTTTCTGGGAATGGTGACATACCTTGCGATGTTTATCCGGAATTTGAGTACCAAAACGAATTCGCTTAGAAATTTATTGCACAACGATACAAAGTGGGTATGGTCCATCAAGGAGCAGAGAGAGGTCTATAGCCTTCGAAGCAATATTTCCCAGTTAACATAACTCAATTACTTTAAAAAAGGAAGAGATGTCATCATAGAATGCGATGCCAGCTCTTTCGGTCTCGGGGCAGCCGAATTTCAAGATGACGTCGTCGGATTTGCTTCCAGAACCCTAAAAGCCACAGAGCGTAATTACGCTCAAATTGAAAAGGAGTTGTTGGCTGTAGTGTTCGCGTGTTCACGCTTCGAGCAGTACATCATTGGTAGTCCCAGAACTGAAATACGGACGGATCACCGACCTCTCGTGAATATATGGAATAAGCCGCTCGTGGGAGTTCCGAAAAGGTTACAGAGCATGCGCATGGTTCTTCAGAGATACAACTTGCCTATTATCTATGTTTCTGGGAAAGAGAACGTCGCAGCCGACGCTTTGTCGCGGGCGCCTCTGGATACTACCATCGACAAGCCTAAGGTTTTCCATAACGTGTTCAAGTTCACGGAGAGGGAAATAGACAACTGTATGGCCTAATCACCAAATTTGGTAAACATAGAGGATAGACACTTAACTGAACTTCGCGAGGCTACGAACCAGGATAGCAGTCTGCAATTACTACAACACTACATCTGTCATGGTTGGCCTAAGAGTATCAAGGATGTCCCAGAACGGATTAGATCGTACCAACAATATCGTGACGAGTTAAAAACGCAAAAGGGATTAGTGTATCGAGATGGAAATTTCGTTATACCAACAACACTGCGTAACAAGAATCTTTTACTGATGCACAAGGGATATCCGGGTATAATGCATTCCTAAAAACTGGCACGAAACTATGTGTTCTGGCCTAGTTACACTAAAGACATCACGAATATGGTGAAAGAGTGCTCGATCTGTCTGAAACTTGCGTCTTCACCGCAATGACTGCCCATGCTCAGCCACCGGGTACCAGGATACCCGTTCCAATCGGTGTCACTGGACGTATTCACTCTCTCAGTCGGTGGAGCTAAAGCTAATTTTTTAGTGACGGTTGATCAGTATTCCGACTACTTAGAGGTAGACCGACTTAAGCGTTGGAGGCTCACGTGTTGATCAACGTATGCAAGAAGAACTTTAGTCGTCATGGCATACCGGAAGTTGTTTGCACCGATAACGGTACCAATTTCACCAACCGGTGGTATAAGTCTTTTGCCGAGGAATGGAATTTCCACCACACCACCTCCGCTCCATTTCACCATCGGGGTAATGGCAAAGCAGAGGCTACGGTTAAGATAGCGAAGAGACTAATGTCAAAATGTGAAGAGGGAAAGGAGGACTCCTGATTGTCTCTCTTACACGAGCGAAATATACCAAATGATATTAACGCGAGTCCAGTCCAGCGGATATTTTCGCGTACAACTAGATCCCTACTGCCAAGTCGCTCATACCAGCTTAAGCCACAAGTTCAGGGGGGCGTTCCAGCATCGATTATCGCTAAACGAAGAAGAAGTAAACAGGTCTATGACAAAAGAACAAACAGCCGAGTTCCAGAGTTGAAGGTGGGAGAATATGTATTCTTCAAATACAATCCGGACGCCTCGAAGCGATGGACGAAAGACTGCGTTCAGGAATAGCTCAACGAAAGGAATTATACCATTTCCGCAGACGGCGCATGCTATCGCCGGAATCTGGAGCATTTAATTCCGATACCAGAGGAGCCCCCAGAGGAAGCCAAAGAGAAGGACGGAAGACACGCCGAAATAGAGGAACCCGAACAAAGCAAAGGAGTGGACATCAACACAAAACCTACATTCCGAAATCCAGATGCTGAACACGAATCTGCAATCGAAGAACCGGCCCTACGACGGTCAGACCGGACACGAAACATTCCCACTAAATTCAAAGATTGTATACTTAATTAGATACTTTCCCATTTGCCTTTTTTTTAAGGGAAATGACATGTTAGATTATGTTATATTATGAGAATTTGAATGCTGAACGCTGTGCGCTTGCGCAGCAAGCTCGGGCGTTGGTTCGAAACTGGAGACGATTGACTCGGTTCGCTATTATTGTTCTATCTTTGAGTCTGTCAACACACTTTGTGGATTGCTCACAAATATACTATTTTAGTAGATACTGTTGTGATATCAGTAACTTAACAGCAGTCTTTTCGGAATTTCCATCATAGGCTTCTTGAAGATGCTTATGAGAGGTTTATGATCGGTTCTGCTGCATACTTTCCTGTTTGCAGCTAATATCTGTTCGAATTTCTTATAGGCAAAGACGATCGCTGCTAGCGCCTTCTCAATCTGCGAGTAATTCTTTTGGGCATCTGTCAGTGCCTTTGATGCATAACCTATCACACCATTGCCTTGGTATAGCACTGCCCCGAGCCCGAATGCACTAGCGTCACCTTCCATGATAATTTCCTCATCTGGCTTGTAATACTTAAGAGTTCTTACCTTTGAAATTATTGCCTTCACTCTCTCGAATTCTGCCACTTCGTCTTTGCTCCAATGCCACTCGGCATTTTCTTTTAGCAATTGCCTCAGACAATATAATTTTGAACTGGAATTCCTTATGAATTTTGAAAGGTACGTGTACATTCCTATAAATCTTTGTAGCTCCTGCTTATCCCTTGGTGTGGGATAATTTTGTATGGCTGCGACTTTCTGCTGGTCAGCTCTGACACCCTTGTCATTTATTATGTGACCAAAGAATGTAATTTCCGATAATCCCAGTTTCATTTTTTCTTTATATAATTTACAGTTGTGCTGCGTCAATCTTTCAAGTGGCTCTTCTAGATTCCTATTGTGGTTTTTCATTGCTGTAACTTTATCCTTGCCACTTTCGAATATTAAGATATCATCGGCCAAATCTTTCACACCGTTTAGACCATGTAGTATGTGTACCATTCGTTCTTGGAAAATTTCTGGAGCTGACGTTACCCCAAATGGTAGACGAATCCATCGGTATCTTCCGTATGGCGTGCAAAATGTAGTTAGCTTACTACTTTTCTCTGTCAATTCAATATGCCAGAAACCTTTTTTTAGGTCTATCTCATCTAAAGTAGCAAACTGAAGGTGTGGTGTCTTCAGAGCGGAGTTTAGTTTTATTGGGTCTAAGCATAGTACTAGATTATGCACCCATTCCGTGTGCTCACTTTTTGGCGCAATTATTCCTTTGCTCACTAGGTTCTCTAATTCCTCCCTGAGCTCCTGTCTGAGTCCAATGGGTATGCGCCTTGGGGTCTGAATGATCGGTTTTACCTCTTGGTTTACTTCAAACTCGTATTTGACTTCCAGATTCCCCAAACATTCGAACACGGCTCGGTACTTATCAATGATGGCTTTCATACTAATTTCTTGGTAATCTTATTACACATATTGATGTAACCCAGTGCGAAACACGCTATCTTGGACAAAAGTAGGTTATTATTTACGTCAACTATATAACACAGCAACTTGTACTTGCCTTTTTTACTACGGCAACTGAGGTCGACATAACCTTTGATTGGAATATCGTTTCTTCCAAACACTTTTAGCTTTACTAGTGTCTTGAGAACAGTCGGCTCCTCTTTCATCAGCTGTCTTAAGTTTTCGTATCCAATCAGACAAATATCAGAACCTGTGTCCAATTCGCACGGTATTGCCATCCATTTTTCTTCTGGTTTGATTTCCACAGTCATGACGAGTTTCCTCTTGTTGTCTTGGATCTTATTGACTTCATTAATGTACTCTTCCTCGGACTTATTTGATTCTTCCTCTACCTCTCGAACAAAATTTCTCTTTTTTCCTTTGTGCATCTTTGATCTACGAGAAACTGCAGCGAAATGATATCTTCCTCCGCAAGCTGAACACTCTTTACCGAATGCTTTTCATTCACCTTTAATAAACTTGTGTATTATGTCGCAAAATTTGCATTTCCTTGGCTTAAACTTTGCCTTAGCAATCTTGTTGAATTCGCTCTCCTCTGGGCCATTCATATTCTTTAGCTTGCTACCAGTTACTTCGTCTGCTTTGCAAATGTCGATTGCCTCTACGAGTGTTAATTTCGACTTGCTCATCAATAATTTCTGCACATTCTTGTTCTTTATACCGATTACTATTCTGTCTCTCAGAAATTCGTCTCTGAGGTCTCGGTACTCACAAGATTCTAACAACTTTTCTAATCTCGCTAGGTATACATCAAATAATTCGTCTTCCTGTTGTATACATGTGTTGAACATTGCTCTTTCATATATTGTATTTTTGGTACCCTGCAATTTCATCTTTATGGCTTCCAGTACCGTCTGGACATCTGTCATATCTTCTTCCTTTAGTCCAAACCTGTTAAACCTGATTAGTGCCTCGTTACCAATAGCAGTGAAAAGAGTATGCATTTTCATTCTTTCCTTTGTTGGTAACCATTCATGCATTCCAGTAGCGGCAGCATAGTCATTCCAACTTTTTTGTAAATTAATTTTGGATTGAAAAGAAATTGTCGAAGCTCCAAATATATTTAATGTATCTTAATCATTACGGCCCTTTTGTCAGTTTTTTTATGATTGGAGTGCGAGAAACCTGCTCGCAGACATCTCGCTGCACTTAGGCCAGACATGTGGGCCCTTTGTGCAAGCCTGCCGGTCGTTCGTTTCTACCCCTTCAGCCACGTAATGTGGCTGGCAAACTCCAGGATTTTGCCCGGGGGGTACGAAGCTAATTGCCGCATTGACATGTGCTCCACGTCGAATACTTGCATTCTGACGTGGGTCATAGCCGGGCAGGCGCATAAGACATGGTAAAACGATTCCTCGTCCTCCATACATCCACGGCACTGCGCACTCGGTGCGAGGCCTATCTTGCTGAGATGCTTATTGAGGTGACAGTGTGACAGTGTAAGAAGTACTGTGAGGGTCCTGACCTGTTGCCGGCCCAAACTCACAAAAATGTTGGTTTTCTTCCGGCAGGGGGTGAGGTTGGACACCCGAGCCAGAAGACATTTTGAAGTCCTCCATTTCTCCTTGTGCTGCCTAGCAGTGAAGTTGTTAAGGAGGATTTTAAGGGAGGCAGCGTTCAAGCCCACGAAGGGTGAGTTGATAGCATCCTCTTTGGATCCTTCCTTTGCTAGGGCATCAGCTATTAGATTGCCCTCGCACTCCCCATGTCCCTTGACCCAAAGGATCTCTAGCTGGTTAGAGTTTCCGTGGCAATTAAGATTCGATGCCACCTCCCGAACGAGCCTAGAGTTGGTAATGCAGCGGTCCAGGGCATGTATGGCCTTCTGCTGTCACACATAATGGTGATGATGTTGTTGACCACCTTCTGCTCTAATAGAGTTCTAGCCGCACCGTTGATGGCAGCTAATTCAGTCTGTAAAACTGAAGTCATTGTGTGTAAGGGTAGGGCCAATGCAAAGTTGAGCTGTGGGCAATAAATGCCAGCTTCGGCCCCGAGTTGAGTCTTTGAGCCGTCGCTGTAGACACATAGCCCTTCTTCCGGGGCTAGGGTTCTACTTCGTTCATATTTGCATATGAACTGAGGCTCTGGCAGAAACTCGGGTACCATACGGTCCAGAGGTAGGCGGACAATGTTGTCCAAGATCTTAAGCCTACTACTCTTGGTACGTAGGTGCCTCGATGAGGTTGACTTTAGCCTGGCGAGTGTGCTGGCCGCCGCTTACTGAATTGCTAGATCTAGCGGCGGCAGGGATAGAAGCACCTCCATGGCGTCAGTAGGGATTGTCGACATGGCCCCAGTGACTAGCAAGCAAGCCAGTCGCTGGATCTTGCCAAGTCTTAACATCGCTGACCTTTGTAGGGTTTAATCCCACCAGGCGATCGCGCCATATGCTATGGCCGGTCTCATTATGGTTGTGTACATCCAGAGGGCGACTTTGGGATTGAAGCCCCAAGTCTACCCAATGGTTTGTTTACACTGTCACAGAGTCCTGGTGGCTTTTTTACAAACATTGGTGACATGTGAGTTCCATGTCAGTTTGCAGTCAAGAATGACACCCAAAAACTTGGTTTCATCCACTAGCTGCAAAGTATTGCCAAAGATGATTGGCAGCTTTAGCCCAGTCAGGTTACGATTTTTCGTGAACAGGACAAGCTTGCTTCTAAAGGGGTTGACCGTGAGTTCGTTGTGCTGGCACCACTTTTCTATCCGCCTTAAAGCCGTTTGCATTAGACCGCAAACGACAGACAGATGCTTCCCTCGAATGATGGTGACGAGGTCGTCAGCATACCCGAGGGTCCAGAAGCCGGCAGAGTTCAAATCGCACAGGAGGTCGTCCACTACCATGTTCCACAACATGGGAGAGACAACGCCTCCCTGAGGACAGCCTCTGGTGGCTACTTTGAGGACAGGAGATCCTTGAAGTTCGGTCCTCAGTACCCTATGCTCTAGCATACTGAGGATCCACCTGCTTAGAATTACATGGACCTTATGTCGAGTAAGGCCACGTTGTATACCATTGAAGGTGGCATTGTCAAATGCGCCTTCAATGTCTAAAAAGACTCCGAGAGCAAAATCCTTGTAGTGAATACAGTCTTCGATCCAGTCAACGACCTCGTTTAAGGCAGAATCCGTCTAGAAGCCTGGCCTGAAACGTGTTGAGAGATGCTGAGGGGGCTCACAGCGAGCGACGTGCCTCGCATCTCGCGCAGACAGAGGCGCTCCGCAAGTTTTAATAATGTAGAAGTAAGGCTGATGGGTCTATAGGACCTAGGGTCCAAATAGTCAGCCTTACCTTGTTTAGGGATAAAAATAACCCGTACTGTCGCCCACTGTTGTGGAATAATTGCTGCCGATATGGATGCAGTTAAAATGTGGGTGAGTTCTCCTATTATCCACTCGACCCACCGACTCAACAGTGCTGGAAAGACACCATCGCCACCGGGAGCTTTGAAGGGCGAGAGATTGGAGAGAATCCATCTGATGTGATTTTGATCACAGCAGGCCTTGGCCATTTCAGAGTAGGTTATACTTCTGTTTCGCGGGCCACTGTCGCCCCCGTGCTCCGAGTTACCAAGGAAGTGTGTGTCCATGAGGAGTTCAGCAGCCTCCAAGGCAGGCAGTGTAACGGATCCGTCTGCCTTCCTGGGGCTACTTACCCCCTGAGGACCACTCTTCGCAAGCACTCTTTGGAGCTTTACCGCGTCCGAGTTGGCTGCTATCGCTCCGCAGTAGTTCCGCCACGCGGTGCGTTTCTGCCGACGGATGAGGTATTTCAGAGCGCGCTGATGCCTCTTGTTGATATCCCAATCATGGGCTTTCTTGCTTCTCGCTGCCCTGTTAAAGGCCTGACGAGTCGTTTGCCGTAAGGACGCTATATCCTTAGTCCACCAGACTGGTCTGCCGCCTTTATTAGGCTGGATGAGCGGGCAGGCGCCTTCATATCATCTTACCAGGGTTTTGGAAAGTTCCTCAACCCTGGCGTTAAGCTCCTGTTCGTTCCGGATCACCCCTCGTTCATGGACGCCTTCGCAGGCCTCCTACAGGAGGCTGCTGAAGGTGTCCCAGTCGGTTCTGCGGGGGTTCCGGTACGGCTTTGGCTTTTGTATATCAGCCATAATGCTAAAGCGTATCCATCGGTGGTCTCACATAGTTAGCTCGCTAGAGACACGCCAGTTTGTGATAGAGTTTGCCGTGGTCGTTGTTGCAAGGGTTATGTCAATAACCTCTTGTCGCAGTTTGTTGACAAAGGTAGGTGTTCTGCCTTTGTTAAGGATTTCGAGGCCAGCAGAACCAATGAAGTACAATAGGGCTTTACCTCGCCTGATGGTGTCGGTGCTGCCCCACACTTCATGATGTGCGTTGGCATCGCAGCCAATTATGGCTTGTAACCTGTGGATGTGCAGGTATTTAGCCAGAGCTTGTAATTCCTTCGGGTGGAAGGTTAGTAGTGTCGTATGGAAGATAGAGTGAGACCAGGAGAAACTCATCTCCTGACTTCGCGCTTATCTTCACCACGGTTATATCCTCGCTAGATAGAGCGTCTACCTTGGAGCCTGCAATGGCTTTCGGTAAGTAGATACAGGTTCGCGGCCTGTTTGAATCACCTCCATAGTATAGGTTGGAGGACCTGCCGCTTAATCTTCGAACCTGGGACTTAACGACCCATGGCTCTTGGATTAAGGCTATTCTCTTCTGCGACTCACTGAGGAAGCGACTTAAGAGAGCGGTCGCTTCCTTCGAGTGATGCAGGTTAATTTGTACTACCTCAGCAGCCATCGGAAGTCGAGGAAGTTTTTTGTATCAGGGTGGCCTCCAGGGAGGAGCCCTGCTCATCCTGGTCCGGCACTTCCTCAGTTGAGGCGTGCTCCTCCAGGTTTTGCACCTTAGCTTTGACGGTTGACAAATTGTAATACAATTTGCCGTCCGCCTCCTTAAGCCTGACAGCCTCATCTTTGGGGAGTCCAAAGACCATAAGGATCCCGTCAGCCTTAACTTCCTGATGGAGAATAAACCAATTACTGATGCTAGGCTGCCTATTTTGGGCAGCCAGCCTGATCTGAAAGTGACCGCACTCCTCCTACGTGGCATCTGGGAACCAGACACGGGCTTTCCAGAGCTTTGGGAGAGAAGCCGGTTGAATTACGCGATATGATCGCGCTGTATTGCAGGGAATGTTCCGCAATGCTTCTTGGAGCCACTCCGTAGAGCTGTCATCTCTACTGGTAATATGGATCACTTCTCCAGTGAAGGTCCATCTATTGAAACCAGGTGCCTCTGTGTTATTGTCAGAGACCTCCCATAGCCTCCTGGTTAGCTCGAATCGGTGAAGTGCCTTTGGTAGTTCACGGCGCTTGCGAGCCCACAACCGGTTCGCTCGCAGCCGCCTTCAGCACTGCCCCCTTTATTGGGGGTGCAGTGGTGGAGGTGCCGGGGTCCGACATCCTCCACAAGTATCTACAACCGAAGCAACCGCCACGCGGTTTCGGTTATAGGTTATGTCTGATATGTACTAGAGAAACTTGCTTGCTGTGTCCCAGGCGCCAGAATGGCTGGATCTTCAGCCTCCGTCACCGGACGTCTTCCAGCCCCAGTCCCAGTAGGACTTGCAGGAAGCAAAAAACACAGATTGCACTAGAAACTAGCACTTAATTAGGAGGCTCTGAAAGTGCCACTTGTATGCATGCCTGATTGCATGCCGTTTACTTTTGGCAGTATATTCATCAGGCAAATATTTTTGCCTGATGAAGGTACTGGGTACCGAAACGCGTTGCAGTGTCAACCAACCTGTTACTCTTCTAAAAAAATTATTGCAATCTTCAAAGAGAAAATAACCCCGGCGTTGCCCGCGGTTGTCTCAAATTAAAATCCCGATTTCAATTAATTTTTAATAATTGCAAATATTGTTTAATGCTCTTATGTAATGGTGTGGATTAGGACCGCACACCCGCCTTCCAACACTGCATAGTCTTTTCAACATAACGTGACTAAACGTACCAATTTTTGTGAGATTAACTCGCTTTCTGGATGACTGTCCTGCTTTATACAAATGGGATTTTGACGCGGCAATCCCGCTTTATAGAGGACCGTCCTGCTATGTAAAAATCCGGCGGGACAGTCCCACTTTTTTGAGGCCTGTTTCTATTTTTACAAATGTTTCGATTTTGGCGGGAATCGCGTTTTTTGGAGGACTGCTTCGCTTTTAAAAAAATGTTTTTAGCGGGTTATACTAGAGTCACTGTTAATCATCATACATTATAGAGTATATAACAAAACATGTTGAAGAAGTTTCAACGATCGTCCGAAGAGTATAGGCAGCAGACCCAGAAATCCGCTCTCGCCACGTACGACATTTTGAGCAGAGCGCGTGATGGCGGAAACAGTTGAGACGCTCAGCATGATGATACAGCAACAGGCCGAACTAATAAAGGCACTGAAGGCGAAGGAGCACAACAGGGTGTTGGTTACGGCTAATAATGTCCCGTGGCCGGCTCCATTTGAGGATAATCACGGAAACCTGTCCGAGCACTTCGTGGACGGATGGAAGGACTACTCCGCGGCAACTGGCATGTCGGAATGGGAACCAAACCAGGAGGCGAAGAAAGTCCACACGCTTTTCACAGCAATCGGGAACGAAGCCCTGATCAGGTTCAAGAAATACAATCTGAATACGGTGAATTGAAGAACGAATTAATCAGTGACAGGATTGTGATAGGAATCCAGAATGTGGACCTAAGGAAACGGCTCATGGTCAAACCAGAACTTTATTTGAAGTTAGCAATACATTTATGTACGATAGAGGAAAATACCGATATGCAGATAAAGGACATGAGCATCAAGGTAAAAGCAGTTGAAATAAAGAATGTATACTCTAGGAATAATGCGAAGAGGGGCATGAAATGTCTAGAGGAAATACGGTCTAAAACTAGCAAATTCTGCGGACAGGAATATGAATTTAAGAAAAAACTCTGCAAGGCCTTTGGACAAAAAAATGTATTGCCTGTATAGGCATGAATCACTTTGCGAAAGTATGCAAGAAGAGGAATGAAATTAAGACGAACTATTTAGAGGACTCGGAAGAAAGTGACGATTCATGGGATAGTCAGGTGATAAGGAACAAATACTGCATAAAAATTAGACGAATGAAGTCCGATATCGGGAAGTTAACGAGCGAAATCAACTTTACTGTAGACTCTAGGACGATACCGGTGAACTGCGAACTAGATACCGGACCGGACGTTGTTGGTAAATTTAGAAAAAATGCAGATACGAGTCGTCGGTACGTTTGTCGGCACCGTCTCATCTTAGGGTGAGCCATAACGATACTTCTCGCGCCGATCACGTTCGACAAATCCGCCATAAACCCTTCCGCTTACAAGACCGTTGGGTACATCCGCCATAAACCCTTCCACTTACATGACCGTTGGGTACCTCCGTTGTAAAACCATGTTCCCCCGTCTAGCGTTTCCTATATATACCTTTCCAGCACTTTGCGACTTAGTCTACCACCGATCTTTGTACGTTCTCTTCTATTTGTCAATGTTATCGCGTGTAGTAGTGATTGTAAGTTCTTAGTTATTAAAGTTCATTGTGTCGACGTCGGAGTTTATTTAAACACATGGCTATCCAATTTTGGACTTATTTTGCAACATTTGGTGCCGAAACCCGGGAAGCATCGAAAACAATGACGTCGTTACCAATGAGAACTAGTGCGCGGGGCCTTGTGACACGTTTGGTTAATGAGGCATTACCAGCCCTGCAAGATGAAACGTCAATCCCTCTACGAGACTTAGAAGACAGACTGGTCCGACTCAAGGCAGCATGGAATCGTTCACAAGAGGCAACCGATGCTACCATTCCCGACATTGACTCAGAACGGGCCGAACAAGAATGGGAACTAATATTCGCGTACGAAGGTACCGCTCTGAGCGCGATTGCTGCAATCGAGAATGCCATAAAGCGAGCTCAGACGGTAAGGGAGAGCAATCAATCACCGCCATCAATCAACGCCTCAGGAGCCGGCGCGCAAATGAAGATGCCTCGGCTTGAGATTAAAAAGTTCGGCGGTGAACTCGAAAAGTGGCTTACATTCTGGGAGTTGTTTGAGAAGCAGATACACTCCAATCTGGATCTGGATGATTCTGAAAGGTTTGCCTACCTCCAAACGTATTTGGTGGGTAAAGCGGCGAGATCCTTGGAGGGTTTCATGCCTAGTGCCGCTTGTTACCAAGAAGCAATAACTCTCTTGAATAAGGAATACGGCCAAAACGATCGCATCAAGGAAGGCCTATACAAACGCCTGGCGGGGCTGCGAAAGGTCAGGCAACCAAACGATCCACTCTGCTTCCGTAAGCTTTACAATGAAATTATGGTGGTGACACGACCACTGCAAGCGTTGAGAGTCCCAATGATCCAATACGCAGTTCTGCTCAAAACGACATTGCTCGACTATCTCCCAGAATCATCACGTTTAGATTTTCGGAGGAAAATCAGGGCTAAAACGCAAACGGCTTCCGCAGATAGGGAGAAGGTTGAAACGGAAGTCGAACAACTTATTGAGCTTCTGAAAGAGGAGGTAGATTTATTGGAAGAAGACGCCGCCACCAGGTCAGCCGAAACGTCCAAGCCTCGTGCCGATCGCGAAAAGCGTCCGCCAGCAAAGGGACGCCCATTCTCCACCGCCGGACTACACACACGCGCTACGGAATTGTGCTTCTTCTGCAAGCAAGATGGTCATGGGTCCGCAGAGTGTACGAGTGAAACGTACATCGCCACGAAAAAGGAACAATTAATGAAGGCCGGCCGGTGCTTCAGATGCACGGGTCCGGGGCATAGTGCGCGATATTGCCGCATAAGGTCAAAGTGCGCGAAGTGTGGACGACAGCACGCATCGGTGATGTGTGATCCAGATTTTGCGAATCGAGTAAAGCCCGCCGAAGGCCCGGCGACGACCATCGACGAGGTACAGGCGCATCTTGTGACTGCCGACGTGAAAGTCCACCTGGAGACGGCCGTCGCACGAATCTGCCCATCAGCGAAGGTACCCCAGGGTAGCCTTATCAGAATTCTCGTGGACGGTGGAAACGAGACTACGTTCATCAAGGAGGATGTCTCCCGGAAACTACAGCTGCCAATCGTGGGAAGACACACCATCAGTGCCGCCGCCGCGCTTGTGTAATCGAGTGAAGTTTGCCCTGCGATATCGACACTCCGACACCGTCATCGTGATGACCGCATTGGAGGCACCGAACATGTGCAGTGGCACATTCCCTTATCCCAACCCGAACTCCCCGGAGTAGGCTCACTTTAGCTTGGCCGATGTTGGTTCGTCGACGGAATTGGATTTTAAAGGCATCTCCTTATTAATCGGCGCGGATCAATACTGGGACCTGGTGACAGGAACCGTACAAAGGCTTCATAGCGGTCTCATGGCCATCGAAACGAAGGTTGGATGGATACTCCACGGAAGAACCGAAGGAACGACCAATGAATCGACAACTGGCGTCTTCCTAGCGCAGGTAGAGGAGGTAAACCTCACGAAACTGTGGGAT
This sequence comes from Labidoglobus nevermanni, assembly GCA_025447835.1. Lineage (NCBI taxonomy): Eukaryota > Metazoa > Arthropoda > Insecta > Coleoptera > Staphylinidae > Labidoglobus > Labidoglobus nevermanni. Next base: position 455 of record JAOEHK010070521.1, on the reverse strand, counting down.
TTGGACGCGATCGGTATCAACGAGCAACGGAGCGACAATGATGAATTTGCAACCCAGTTCATAGACACCTGCGTGTATAAGCGGGGTGATCGATACGAGGCGAAGCTCCCGTGGAAAAATCCCGAGGCAGCATTGCACGGCAATTACGTTTCAGCTAAATCAAGGCTGATAAGTCTGATTACGAAGTTACGGCGCCAGGGTCGATTCAACGAGTATGATGCCATCCTCAAAGACTACGTTCGGACGGGTATTGCGGAAAGGATGAGTCTCCTGCAGCGAAACAACAAGGACCGCAGCTACTACTTGCCCCACCGCGCTGTTTATCGGGATGACAAGGAGACGACGCGCGTACGTATCGTTTTCGATGCGTCGTCACAGGCATTGGGACACGCGTCACTCAACGACTTGCTCCACGTCGGGACAGGTATGGTCCCCGACCTAGTACAAATCCTGCT